>JAODAL010011269.1:0-100806 GCA_025379985.1 Phyllomedusa bahiana | reverse complement strand
GGAAGCAAAAAAGGCGCGATCTTAATAGGATGCACAGATTTTAACCTTTAAATTATCGTGATTGGAAATTTCGACCCACCATAAAACCTTGCCGATTTCAACTTTTCGAAAAAAAATCGCTCAACATGCCCCTTTTTTAGGGAAAAATTCCTTCCGACCCCATTGGCAATGGGAAAAAAACCCCTGGATCAACGACCCTTCTGGGAATCCTAGACATTAAATTGTTTATTTTTACGCTTAAAAAATGCATAAAACCCTTTTTGAACTTGTTATTGAATTCCCTTGACAAGTTCCATGGCAGGAATTCCCAGTCTCATGCTGTAACAGTAAAGAATCCCTTTTTTATGTTTAGTAGAAACTTTTTTCCCTTAAGACGTAGAGGAGTCCCTTGTTTAGTACAGCCTGGGTTAAAAATTAATCTTGGGGAGATCTTATATTGCCCTTTGATGTATTTAAAACTTATTTATTTGTCCCCCCGAAGCCCGTTTTTGTCTAAACTAAATAACCTAGTTTGCAAATCTGTCTGGGTATTGTAATCCCCCTCTTTTATTATTGTTGTTGCCCGCCTTTGTCTTTTCAAGCTTACAATGTTTTCTGTGCACTGGTCCCCAAAAAAAGTACAAAATATTCCATGTGGGGTTTAAAAACAGTGACTTGTATATGGGGAATAAGTTCTCATCATGGCATCTATGCCCCTTTTATGCCCCCCTGATCCTTTTTCCCTTGGCGTGTGCTGCATGGGCTAAAATTTAAGTTTTCTGTCCCCCAGGATTCATAAGTCCTTTCCATGTCATTTTCCCCAGCTTTTTCCTTTAAAACATGTAATGGATTTTTCCCCCCATGGCAAAACCCTTGATTATCTGTATTAAAAAAACCTATTGCCATTTCTCTGCCCAGGCTCAAACTTTCCAGTCCTTTGTATTAAACATTTTTCCTCTATTGTGTTGATTATTTTCGGGCTTAGTATCCCCCTGTAGGATCGATTTTATGTGCACCCCTGTGTAAGTATTTATGAAATTTTAAAAGAGGTTTAGGACCAATACGGGCCCCCTGTGTATCCCATAGAACAGGGATCCGTTGAGTATGCCCGTTTAAATTCCACCCTTTTTTTTTTTTTATCTCTGAGCCAGTTGCTTTCCCCACTTTGCACACATTTTCCCCCAGTCCAAGCATTCTCTTTTATTACCCAAACTTTTATGTACACCGTATCAAATGCTTTAGAAAATTGATATTTGACATCAATCCCCAAACCCCCATCGAGTCTAGCATGACTTCCTATAAAGCTGATGGATTAGTTGAAGGGGGCCCATCCTTATAAACCCATGCTGGACGGCGTTAAATTTAATTTTTGTTGATACCGGATAGCATCTCTGAGAAAAACCTTCAAACATTTTACCCACAACAGAGGGTTAAAGCTTACCGGCCTATAGTTTTCCTGGATCACTTTTTGAAAACCCCCTTTTTAATATTGGCCCCTTTGTATGTGCCCCAAACCTTTGGGACTTAAATCGTTATTAGACGTCCCTAAAATTTTGAAAAAGGGGCTATCTATGACATCATTTAAAACCCCTTTGGGGCACTGGATGTTATAAGGACCTTGGGATTTGTCTATTTTAATCTTCTTAAGATGGTGCTGCACTTCTTCCGGGTTAGACAAAAAACTTTTAAGTTTTGGGTTTCCTATCCCTCTGTTTAACAGGGGAAAGGTCCTCCTCCTCGGTAAATATAGTGGAGAAAAAAGTATTTAATAGTTTTGCTTTTTTCTCATCGCCCTCTGCTGTCTCTCCCTCAGTATTTCTCAAAGGGCCAACATTTTCTGTTTTAATCTTTTTACTATTTATATAGTTAAAAAATATTTTAGTAGATGAAACGCTTTATTTTTGTTATTTATTGCCTCTTTTACATCCCTGTTGATCCACAATGGGTTTTTCCTGTTTTTAATTTTTTTTATTACCATAAGGTATGTACCTCTCAGTGGTAGCCTAGGATGTTTTTAAAAATATCCCATTTTTTATTTGTTCTACCATATTTAAACACATTGTCCCAGTCAATACTGGGTAGGGCCTCCCTAAGCTGAATAAAATTAGCCTTCCTAAAATTCAGTGTTTTTGTGGCTCCTTGACAAAAAACTCTATTGAAGGATAAACGGAAATTTATTATATTATGGTCACTATTTCCTAGGTGCCCCTCAACCTGAACCTTTGTTACTCTGTTAGGTCTATTAGTCAATATTAAGTCTAGAATGGCCTTTCCTCTAGTCGGTTCTTGCACTATTTGGCAAACATAATTATCATTAGTTATTGACAAAAACCTGTTTCCTTTATGAGAGCTACAGGTTTCAGATTCCCAATTGATGTCTGGGTAGTTAAAGTCACCCATAATAACAACCTCATTCTGATTAGCTGCCTCATCTATTTGCATGAGGAGTATATCTTCTATGGGTTCTGTTATATTTGGGGGCCTATAGCAGACCCCTATTATCATTATATTGTTATTGTTACCCCCATGTATATTTACCCATAATGAGTCCACATGTTCATTACCTGTACCTATATCTTCCCGCAGTGTTGGCTTCAGACAGGATTTTACATAGAGACAGACACCTCCCCCCTTCCGGTCTTTACAATCCCTTCTAAATAGACTGTAAGGCCGTGTTCACACGGCTTATTCCTGACGGATTTGTGAGCCGTATTGAGCTCACAAATCCGCCGTGAATAAGGGGCGGGACGGGGGCGGGGCGCCGCTCACCGGCTCCATAGACTTCCATTATCCACGGCGCGTATTGCGCCTGGATAATGTGCATGTCACTTTCTCCCCGCCCGGCGGATTCGCCGAGCGGGGAGGAGCGACGGAATCCACTGTTCTCTATTTAGAGCAGTAGATTACCGTAATGACTCCGACGGATTGGCGCCGTACTGCAGCGCAAATCCGGCGCGCAGTACGGCGCCAATACGTGGCAGAATAAGCCGTGTGAACGAGGCCTAACCCTGCAAGTTAACCGCCCAGTCGTAGCTCTCGTCCAGCCATGTCTCAGTTATCCCCACTATATAGTTTAATTAGACTCTAGATAGACTCAGGGGGGTCCCAAAATAACCAATTAACTGTTGATAAATACTCTATTGTGCCTTTCATATTCCCAGATACTATAGTTAAATAAATTGAGTAAATGATATAATTTCATTAAGACCCTGGGGCCACCTGAGACCCACCTGAGAGCTTCCATCCACTCCCCCTCAGGAGGGGCATTCCCAAATGCCAATATGTCCACATAATGTGAAACTGCTTAACTGTGAGTGGTTTAAAAAAAAATAGGCGGATGACCATAGGATGAGATTCAGGCAAAGAGGATTGTCAGGGCACATACTCACAGAGGCCTACCATGCAGCCTGAACTCAGACCGTATTCACCTTCTGGAGACGGAAGACAGAATTAATTCTAATAAAATCAGAATAGCAGGAACGTATGATGTGGCGGCGGAAGAAATTAAAAATATTCTTTAGAGACATTGGCCGATATTGGTACATGATCCCATGATTGCAGACCTGATCTATCCATATTAACTGTAACATATAGTAGAGGAAAGTGCCTGCCTGGTCCACAGTCACTATGTTCCACCACAACCAACTGTATCATGGTTTAGAAGTAAGATTCAGGTCACATATAAATGCAGTAACTGTAAGGCATGCAAATTTGTTCAGATAAGTAAGGGCTTCTAAGACTAAAAAACTAACAAGAACTAAAAATTGCTATATTTTGCTAATTGCAAAACAAAAGGTGTTATCTATCAGCGTATGTGTCCTTGTGCCCTATCCTATGTAGGAAAAACATAGCGAGAATGGAGTCGATGAATTTTGGAACATATTGGGGATATCGAACATGGATGGATTCGGTGATACCTCTTCTCTAGGTTTCTCGGTACTGGAAGTTGTTAAACCAGATAGACGAAAAGGAAACTATGAGAGAAAAATTCTACAGACAGAAACCATCTGGATTTATAGATATACATGTCAACTCTCCCGCTTTTGCCGGGGGTTCCCACTAATGGGGGTCACCCCCGGCCACCCCGGCAGAGTCGCCGAAACTTCCGCCGCCAGCAGGCAGCGGGGGTTCTTTAAATGACGGCGGCATCGGAGTAGCGCCAGGACACTACTCTGGTGTCGCCGGGCTGTTCCTACAGGCAGGTAAAGTGGCCGCCGCGGCCGCTTACCAGCCCGGCAAGTCTCGCTGTGCAGGGAGCAGGCAGGAGGGATCGATCCCCTACTCCCTTCTCCCCTGTATGTACAGCGTCCAGTGTGTGCTGTACATACAGTTCATCGTTGCAGGGGGCATGACGCACGGATGTACTCACACCCCCTGTGACGCTGAGTCTCCTCGGTCGGCAACCTCTGCCAACCCAGGAGATCATCGGGAGCTGGGTGGGTTGCTGGGAGCCTGGTGAGGTGAGTAGTTTTTATTTTATTTTTATTAGCTATTGGGGGCATCTACCTGACTACAAGGGGCACTACCTGGCTACAAGGGGCACTACCTAACTACAAGGGGGCACTACCTGGCTACAACGGGGTATCTACCTGGCTACAAAGGGGTCACTACCTGGCTACAAAGGGGTCACTACCTGGCTACAAAGGGGGCATCTACCTGGCTAGAGGGGCATCTACCTGGCTAGAGGGGCATCTACCTGTCTAGAGGGGCATCTACCTGGCTAGAGGGGCATCTACCTGGCTTTCTTCCAGAGCTTTTATGCAGTTAGGTGGTGGGGGTGTGGCTTTTTCTAAGGGGAGTGGCACACCAACAAGATGTGCGTGGTCATGCAAATCTTTTGCCGCGGCACGCATTGAGCGCTGCCCCTTACTAACGCCCTCTTTTCCGCTTTCAAAAGTTGGCAAGTATGTTTATAGATTAAAAACAGCCAAGCCACAGGGTCTTAATGAAATTATATCATTTACTCAATTTATTTAAATATAGTATCTGGGAATATAAAAGGCACAATAGAGTATTTATCAACAGGGAATTGGTTATTTTGGGACCCCCTGAGTTTATCTAGAATCTAATTAAACTGTATGAAGTAGCGTCAAATTGATTATTAACATGTTGTACTCCAGTAACTACATTGCCCTAGTAAACATCCCTCTTGTGAGTGTAGTATATACTTACCCGTATTATGCTTGGTGTAGTTACTATTTCCTAGTATAAATCCCAGATCTTAGAGGGGTACACTGCCTGGTGCTCAGGAGATAACACAATGCTGTGTGGGTAGGTGTGGACATGCTTTATCAAAGTGCACCACAGTTACAGGTATTTTTAGCGACCTCCTGTTATATTGATAGGAGAAATAGAGAAATCAATGGCTGCCTGTATTTATAAGTGAGCATTATATGCTCTTATATATGAGTAGTGAGCACTGTCAAAATTGGTGAGCACAAAACGACAGCAATAGAAACAGTAGTCTCTGTGTATGAGTACTGGTTATCATGACAATGGGGGCGTCTCCTTTCTGATGTCTAAAGGTATGTTCACATGGCATATTGCTGGGTGTTTTGGAAACACAAACTGATCAGCTCTATGAGAGCTATGGATTACCGTAATTGCAGCGTACATTTCGGCATGTATAAAGCACAATACACGGTGAAATACGCGGTGAAATGTGCACGTGTGAACTGAACATACCTTAAGTATGCTCTTAGCCTCCTGAAGTGTCGAGTAGCATTAGGCGTTTGCACGCATGTCCGGAAGTGATTATTCTGCAGCCTGGAAAATAAGAGTGGAGCATTACGCTATGGGCAATGCGGGATCCACGTGGGATGCAGCGTCATGGTGATGATGCAGAATGAGAGGTGGGCACAATTCGTAACTGGTCTCTATCCAAACAGAGGGTAAGTACAGAGGGTAAGTATTTAAAGCGTTTGGAGTGTCTCCCTTATCTTGGAGATAAGTCTGGAAACAATTATGGGCGATTGACACTGAAGAGATATACTAAATGCTTGGAAACTATTATCATGGGGCATCTTAGTATGTAAGTAAATATACAGTCCGATGTTGTCCTGGGTAAACAGGGGATCTTTTCGGTGGCTTACTATGCTATATATACTATGTTCACATTTTTAGGATGAACAATTGAATAGAGCTATTTGCCAATTGTGAGTATGCCCTTTATGTTTTCCTGCTTCTACATCGCCCTGTAAGTATTGACATGACATCATTATTTCTGGTATTCTGGCACATTTTTGTACTACATTCTTTTGATATGTACAGTAATTACCTACCTGATAGGACTTGATTAAGCCTGATTTTTGTGGTCCCTGATGAACCTGGCGATGTTTGCTAGTTTGATCCGCGTTGGACGTTGTTTGTTATATCAGGGATATTGATATTTGCGTATGACAGTAAGTTTAACCTCTGTTGTAGGTAAAATATTTGAAGGTTTTCTTAGAGATGCTATCTTGGAGTATCTCACTGAAAATAAATGTACAGTATACCTCCGTTCTAGCATTGGTTTATGAAGGATCGATCCTGTTAGTTCTAGACTGGATTGTGGTGAGGCATTGGATGTCATATGTCCAGAGTTTTCTAAAGCATTTGATAATGTGCCACATAAAAGATTGGTAAGTAAAATGAGAACGTTTGGACTGGGGGAAAATGTTTGCAAGTATCTGGCTCAGTGATAAAAAACAAAGTGTGGTGATTAACAGTACATACTCAAACTGGATCCCTGTCACTAGTGGGGTACCACAGAGTTCTGTATTGGGCCCTATCCACTTTAATATTTTCATTAATGATCTTACACATGGATTGTACAGTAGAATATCAATCTTTGCGGATGATACTAAGTTCTGTAAAGTAATCGACACATTAGGGGATAATGTGTTATTACAAAGGGCAGGGCCGTTCCTAGGGGCGGGCAGGGCGTGCGGTCGCCCGGGGCGTCGAGGCTCCGCTCACCCGAGGAGGACGCCGCGGCCGCCCTGCCCGCCCAGAGGAGCGCCCCTGACTCTGCGCGGCTGTTTTATAACAGTCGCGCAGAGCCAGCAGCTGCAGGGAGGAGGCGGAATGGATCGTTCACGTCCTGACTCCTCCCCTGTATCAGCGTCACAGGGGGCTCACAGCTCTCACCGCGCCCCCTGTGACGCTTGATCTCCTCGGCTGGCAGCTCTGCTGCCGAGGAGATCCCTGGGAGCTGCGTGATGACGTCACGCTGCTTACACTGCTCTGCAGCTCCCACTGCTGAGCAGCTCCGGACCGGGATGCGCGGACCGAGGTGAGTACTCTTTTGTTATTTTATAATTACTTACAGGGGGCACACTGACTACAAGAAGGCATCCTGCCTACAATTGGGGGCATCACTGGCTACAATGGGGGGGCACACTGGCTACAGGGGTGGGCATCACTGGCTACAGGGGTGGGGAACACTGGCTACAGGGGGGCATCTATTGGCAAAAGGGGCATCTACTGATAACGGGGCATCTCTGGCTACAAGGGGGGCATCTCTGGCTATAAGGGGGGCATCTCTAGCTACACTGGGGGCATCTCACTGGCTACAGGGGGCATCTACTGATAACGGGGGGCACACTGGCTACAAGGGGGGCATCTACTGATAACGGGGGGCATCAACTGGCTACAGGGGGGCATCTACTGGCTACAGGGGGCTACTACTGGCTACAGGGGGCTACTACATGGCTATAGGGGGCTACTACCTGGCTACCATATGAGATGCTATAGATGGGGAGTTTGTATAGAGATAGGAATTGGTTGGAAAATGCTGATAAATGGAGGAGTCTTAAGATATTTGTTTTGTAAATTTTACAGTGAAGAGTCAGGAGTTGTCGTCATGGCGTCTGGGACAGATGGAGAAGAAGAAGAGAAAGAGAGTCACTAGATATAACTTTACTGTAACCATTTATATGTGTGCAGAGCCTGTGTTCAGCGGGTATCCACTACTGTATTCTGGTAATATTGGTTGAAGTATAATGGTTTGTATTCAGTAATGGTCAGTTTGTATTATTCAGTCACTATGTGCTGGTGATATGTGGTCACGGTGTTGCTGTATTTGGTCACTATGTGGTGATATGTGGTCATGGTGTGGTGGTATTATTCGGTCACTGTGTGCTGGTGATATGTGGTCTAAGTGGTCTTGGGATTCTGGTTGGTGTAGTGGTGTTATTTGGTAACTGTGACTATTATCTAGTAATTTTATATGTAGCAGATTGTGGTAAAGCTTTCTGAATATTTTAGATTTGGTTGATGGTGATGCACTGTGTTTCATTATGGCACATTATGTTACATGGGAGGGGCGAAATTTCTTCACCTCGCCCTGAGTGAAATTTAGCCTAGGAACAGCCCTGACAAAGGGATTTGGAGAAGTTGGAGGCCTGGGCAGAGAAATGGCAGATGAGGTTTAACATAGATAAATGCAAGGTTATGCACATGTGGAAGGAAAAATACAGTCCATGATTACATGTTAAATGAAAAAACGTTGGGAAAAAGTGACTTGGAGAAGGAATCCTGGTGGACAGTAAACTTAATTGTAGCAGCCCATGTCAAGTAGCAGCTGCCAAGGCAAACAGTGTATTAAATGGGGTGTATTAAAAAGGGCATAGATGCACATGATGAGAATATTATTCTCCCATTATACAAGTCAATGGTTAGACCACACATGGAATATTACATCTTTGGGCACCAGTTCACAGGAAAGACATTGTAGAGCGTGAACAGGTACAAAAGTGTGCAACACAAATTCTAAAAGGACTGGGTAGACTGCAATACCCAGAAAGATTGGCAACATTAGGGTTATTTAGTTTAGAGAAAGGACAGCTTCGGGGAGACAAAATTAATATGTAGAGATGGGCGAATTTCCCGAAATTCGGTTCGTTCACTTCGACGGATTTCTCGGCAAAAGATAACTTTGTTCCGAATTACTTTGGGACGAATCACGCTAAAAAACAGCTATTTCCAGGCTGCACAGAGCCTGCAGGGTGCTGTAGAACGTTGTGTCATGCTTAAATATGCAGAGGGAGCTTGGTTTGGTCTTCATACAATGTTGTGCTTTTAGTATGACACACAGATGACTGCCGCCGCTCTTAGAATCGCTTCACTATAAAATTCCCTGGGCACTTAAGAGGGAAAAACTGGCCAAAAAAACTGAAGGGGAAATGTAGCCTGATAAAGTTATGGCAGCGACAGCTGGAAAAAAGCAAGCTGAGTGCTCAGGTGGCAACATCAGTGACAGAGTGTGGAGGTGACGGCGGCAGCCACAGCAGTATGAGGTCAGAGAGTGGCACAATGACATTCTGGAGGTGGCAAAACAGTAGTAGGCCACAGAGTGAAACAATGACACAGTGTGTAGGTCACGGCAGTAGCCACAGCAGCAGCATGAGGTCAGAGTGGCACAATGACAGTGTGTAGGTCACGGCGGCAGCCACAGCAGCAGCATGAGGTCAGACAGTGGCAAAATGACACAGTGTGGAGGTCACGGCAGCAGCCACTGCAGCAAGAGGTCAGACAGTGGCACAATGATATTCTGGAGGTGGCAAAAACAGGAGTAGGCCACAGAGTGGCACAATGACAGAGTGTGTAGGTCACGGCATCAGCCACAGCAGCAGCATGAGGTCAGACAGTGGCACAATGACAGTGTGTAGGTCACGGCAGCAGCCACAGCAGCAGCATGAGGTCAGACAGTGGCACAATGACACAGTGTGTAGGTTACGGCCGCAGCCACAGCAGCATCATGAGGTCAGACAGTGGCCTAATGACAAAGTGTGGAGGTCACGGCAGCAGCCACTGCAGCACGAGGTCAGACAGTGGCACAATGATATTCTGGAGGTGGCAAAAACAGGAGTAGGCCACAGAGTGACACAATGACACAGTGTGTAGGTCACGGCATCAGCCACAGCAGCAGCATGAGGTCAGACAGTGGCACAATGACAGTGTGTAGGTCACGGCAGCAGCCACAGCAGCAGCATGAGGTCAGACAGTGGCACAATGACAGTGTGTAGGTCACAGCAGCAGCCACAGCAGCAGCATGAGGTCAGACAGTGGCACAATGACATTCTGGAGGTGGCAAAAACAGGAGTAGGCCACAGAGTGGGACAATGACACAGTGTGGAGGTCACAGCAGCAGCCACAGCAGCAGCATGAGGTCAGACAGTGGCACAATGACATTCTGGAGGTGGCAAAAACAGGAGTAGGCCACAGAGTGGGACAATGACACAGTGTGGTGGTCACGGCAGCAGCCACAGCAGCAGCATGAGGTCAGACAGTGGCACAATGACAGTGTGTAGGTCACGGCAGCAGCAGCATGAGGTCAGACAGTGGCACAATGACATTCTGGAGGTGGCAAAAACAGGAGTAGGCCACAGAGTGGGACAATGACACAGTGTGTAGGTCACGGCAGCAGCCACAGCAGCATGAGGTCAGACAGTGGCACAATGACATTCTGTAGGTCACGGCATCAGCCACAGCAGCAGCATGAGGTCAGACAGTGGCACAATGACACAGTGTGTAGGTCACGGCAGCAGCCACAGCAGCAGCATGAGGTCAGACAGTGGCACAATGACATTCTGGAGGTGGCAAAAACAGGAGTAGGCCACAGAGTGGGACAATGACACAGTGTGGAGGTCACGGCAGCAGCCACAGCAGCAGCATGAGGTCAGACAGTGGCACAATGACATTCTGGAGGTGGCAAAAACAGGAGTAGGCCACAGAGTGGGACAATGACACAGTGTGGAGGTCACGGCAGCAGCCACAGCAGCAGCATGAGGTCAGACAGTGGCACAATGACACAGTGTGTAGGTCACAGCAGCAGCAGCATGAGGTCAGACAGTGGCACAATGACATTCTGGAGGTGGCAAAAAAGGAGTAGGCCACAGAGTGGGACAATGACACAGTGTGTAGGTCACGGCAGCAGCCACAGCAGCAGCATGAGGTCAGACAGTGGCACAAAGACACAGTGTGGAGGTCACGGCAGCAGCCACAGCAGCAGCATGAGGTCAGACAGTGGCACAATGACAGTGTGTAGGTCACGGCAGCAGCCACAGCAGCAGCATGAGGTCAGACAGTGGCACAATGACACAGTGTGTAGGTCACGGCAGCAGCAGCATGAGGTCAGACAGTGGCACAATGACATTCTGGAGGTGGCAAAAACAGGAATAGGCCACAGAGTGGGACAATGACAGAGTGTGGAGGTGGGTGGCAATACCAGTCCCTGGTAAAGATGGTTGGTGGCAGATGGAGAAACTGTCAGCAGATGTGTGGCATCAGGCGGGTGGCGGCATCAGAATAGTGGCTGAGGCAGGTAGTTTGAACCCAGACTCATTTCTCACAGTTTGGGTGAGGCGTCATGCCTGATGTAGTCCGACGCCTAAGGCATTGATGTGTGGAAATCCTGGCCGATCCACACCTGATTCATCTTGACAAAGGTCAGTCGTTCCACATTTCCCGTGGACAAGCGGGTCCTCCTTGGGGTAACGATGGCCCCCGCCGCACTGAACACCTGCTCTGATGCCACACTACTGGCCGGGCAGGACAGCTTCTCCACTGCAAACTCGGCAAGTTGCGGCCACACATCCAGTTTGGCTGCCCAGTAGTCCAGCGGATCTTCTAACTGGGGTGGCAGAGTGCTTTCCAAGTAGGCCACCACCTGTTGGTTCAGGATCTGCTCCAGGTCCTGCTGCTGCTGCTGGCGACTGCCCTTCTCACTAGGCGGGTGAAGGAAGCTGCTCATCAGTGACTCCAGACTTAGGTTGCTGCAGATGGAGCTGGTACTGCTCTGACCCCCCCACCTTCTCTCTCCCGGCAGCCGCGGCAATAGTACGGACGCTGATGACTCCCCCGGTTTTCAGACCTGTCAGAAGGATGGACAGCCGCACATAGGCCGGCAACTGAACTATATGGAGGAATTTCCCTAATAGTATTTGATTTGCCCCCCCTCTCAATAGCTGGGAAAAAGGCTCCCAATTTTGGACCATAGCGAGGGTCCAAATAGGTGTGAGAGCCATAAGTCATCCCTCTGCCCGATGCTGACTATCGGCTGTCACTAGCCAGGCAAATCCGCAGGCTGCAGGCCCTCTGCACATGTGACCTCCGAGGGGCTCCCTGCCTCCATCTCCACTGTATACTGCCACGGTGCTTTGCGGGGTCATCTGCCCTCTGTCTTCCTCATCTCCATCTACCTCCTCCAGCTGCTCCTCTCCTCCTCTCTTGTCACCTGGGTAGAAAATCCATCTCATTTTCACCAGACCATGCTTTCTACTTCCAAGTCCTCCACCTCCTCCTCCTCCTCCATTTCAGTCCCCAGCGGACTCTGAGGCCGCGGATGTAGTGTCCACGTCTTCCAACCCCTGCCCAGACAGATTTTTCCAGCATCTGTTCCAGACATGAAGCAGTAAGAATGAAAAATGATAATTCATCCCCTAAGTAGTCCTGCGACTGATAAATAACGTGCCTCGTCAGAATGGCCTCAACAAATGGCCGAGGTGCCACGCATGAGCTGCCACGCAGACACAAAGTTTCACAGGGGAGTACTCCTGTCCGCCTGGATATCAAAAAATCGTTTAATGGCCTTTCTCGTTCATACAGCGAGGTCCAACATGTTGCAGGCTGGAATTCCAACGGGTTGAAACATTGCCTAACAGAGTGTGTTGGTGGAGGCGATCTGCCGCTCGCTACTCCGAGGAGGGTGTTCGTGGCTTGTGGGAATGGAAGAAGTGCATGCACAGGTTCCTGGCCATTTTCAAATCTTCTGTAAGATCGGTGGAAGACATTCAGGAACCTTTATTCACAACCCGATGAACACTTGCGCCATGCAGTGCGCATGGACCCATCCTCCTCGTGCAGCGCGGACACCATTTCCTCCCATTGAGTCCGTCACCATGGTTGCCGATATGCAGTTGGCACAGAGAAAAGCTACACATCGATTTCTTGCAGCATGACGCAGAGGCAGTTCCTCCCTCCTGTGAGACTCGTTCGCACGAGGCAAGCCATGTGTAGAAACTGCGTGAGCACCCCGCTGTGCCCTACACATGTGTATGATGGAGCAGTAACTTGTTAGGCTGAGATGGTGGTGGTGGTGGAGGAGGAGGCGGACCATTGGTGACAGGAGCCGCATTTTTGACACCGTGGAGGAAAAGCGACGTCCTCCTGACCAAGTTTTGAGGTGTTCCTGGGCTTAAGCACATTCACCCAGAGGGCCGTAAAGGACATGTACTGGCCCTGACCGCAGTTACAGACTCCAGAACGTCCCGCGCTGGCCGTGCACCTTGGGAACAAACCTATAAGCTCAAGGACTGACCCACCTGCAGTTCTACATATTTATGAAAGTGCTGGTACTGCCTTTTTGGAAATAAGAAATTACGGCTTGGAACTCTCCATCTCGGCCTCGGAGCACAAGCCATTAGTTCCTGAACGGTGCAGAGTCCACCATTTAGGAAAGGGAGGGACTGCAGAGCACCAACAACTTGGACAGGAGTACGGTCCACTTCTGCAACTTAGGATGGTTGGACGCATACTGTTGTTTCTTTGCAATCGCCTCGTGAACGACTGCTGGCCCAAGGAGTAACGAGAGCAGAGCATCTGACCAGGAGATGATTTCAATGAAAACAGCACCCTCTGCAGAGGTGTTTGAGCCTTGACTGGCGTGCAAATGGCATGCGTGCCACTGGGCGCTGCTGCTGGCGGCTGCGGCGGCAGGGAATGGACCACCATAATCTGAAGCCCGTTTCTCCAGGCCACCGGATGGTGAACACTGCATGTGTTTTTACGCAGGGCCGGGGTGCCAACGTTAGCTCCCTGGCCACGCTTTTCACTTTCTTTCGCTTACAGATTCTATACATACACCCATATTCGGCTTCCTCCGATGTCTTAGCAAATAACTGCCACACCCGCCGAGATATCCGATTTTACCGCCAACGCTCCGCACAGATTGACTACTGCCGCCGCTGCCATCGCATCCCCTGTGCCACTACTTACTTGGATCCTGCGAGAGCGGTTTTTTAACCCCGTGGCCTGCTTGGCTCACGACCTCACACTGCTGCTAACCTGCTGACTCACGGCCACAACGACCCCACTATGCTGGCTGCGCCGCTGCCTGACGGCGCAAGCTGACCCCTCTTCTCTGACGATGATGAAGCCCTTGCCTTACCTGGCTCCCGAAGTGCGTCGCTACAAATCCATTAACCTATTCGTTTTCATCCGTCACTGCTGTCCTCAATCACCGTCTTGGGTATGGCCGAGGCTGACCCCTCACAACTGACCTCCCAAGCCACTCTCAAACATCAATACTTTGCCGCCTACAGCAAGAAGCAGTGAGGATATGGCCCATTTCTTCGGGCTGCCAAGTAGCTGCAGACTGCCCTCCTCAAATTGTTCACCTCGCTTATAGAGGGCGCAGAGCCCAGACCACATAGAAAGAATCTCTGGCCTGATGGAACCGGATTGGACAAGGCGGGGAATGAGGACAGGTGAGGGCCGCTGCGAGCCCGCTCCCCGGGCCATGCCAAACTAAGGTTGTTGTCCTGACGTTCCCACCGACTCATGGCCTGGGTTATGTCAATGTCATCTGGAGGAATGTGATAGACCTATCAACCAATCATGAACCCTTGGTTGCTGAACAACACACGCCAGCCGCTAGATGCCAGCGCAGTTGATGGGCCTCGACCGAGTGACCCCTGCTGCGATGTCCCCCTTGCTGTGCTGCGACCAGGGCCTGGTTCCAGGAATGTTTGTGCCACTGCCACATCACAGGTGCAGAGCCTGCCACCTCTCTGTCTGACATACTGTTTGTATCTAAAATGTACAGACACGTTTGATGTAAGATATCTGTAATGAAAATTATACTACCCTGTAAATTGAATCCTTCCAAATGAACACAGTAACAGCTTGGTCACCCTTGGATATAAATTGCGGCTCCACAAATGGCCAGGAAAAATTGACAGTTGTATGGACCTTTTAAAAACTCTGTGTATTTAACTGACTTGAAAGGCTTAATTAAACCAACTGCATATAATTTATGCTACAGAATTTCTTCTGTGGCTGCAAAAAAGAAATTTCTTTTACCAAGATGCAACTGCAAAAAATACTTTAGTTAACCCTTGGAATGTAAATTGCGCCACAGAATTGAGCCACTAACAAACTACTACTTTGAAGCGTGTTACAATGTCGTTTTTTTTATAACGCCACACAAACAAGAATTAAAATTGTAATAAACCTTTGCTTGTGAATAGCTACAGGAAAAATGTATATATTTTGGCGGTGAAAATGACGGGTTTCTTGGAGTCACCACAGCTGAAAAACAACGCTTAATTAACCCCTGGATGTAAATTACGCCAAAGAATTGAGCAGCCAAAAATGAAGTGGTATTTGTATTGTAAAAACGCTGTTTCTTTAAATGAATACAACAGGAACTGGCTTAGCTCCCCCTTGGATATTCAATGTGCTGTGAGCAGATAGGATTTAAATGTATATGCAGCTGCAGTGGACACACACTGGACTTCAGATCCAATACCCCAAAAAATCAGAAATAGAACATAAAGAGAAGCAGTCTCTGTGACAAGCTGAGACACCCCACAACAATCGCTGTATAAAAATCAGTTCTTTAGTAAGAGCTATCAGCCACAGCAGCACCTTCCCTAGTCAGTACAGTGAGAGGAGTGTGAGCTCCCAGCGTCGCGCCCGGACTTATATAGTGCGGTGATGTCACAGAATCCCGCCGGTCTCTGATTGGCTTCATCTCTGCACATGTCATGCAGGCTATGCCCTTCTTCCTCCTAGAGTGCTTTGCCCCATGTTACGCCATGTGCTCGCAGCCATTTTATCAATCAAAAGCACACTTTGTTCACCCGAAGTACCCCAAACTTCGACTTCGTTCAGAACCGAAGTTTTCCTGAAATTCTAAACGAATTCCACTTCGTTAGAATCAATTCGCCCACCTCTATTAATATGTATGAATATATCAAAGGTCAATATAGAGATCTCTCTAAAGATTTATTTACACGAAGGACTGTTTCCAGAACAAGGGGCATCCTCTACACCTAGAGGAAAGAAAGTTTCTGAATAAACCTAGAAAGGGATTCTTTACTGTAAGAGCAGTGAGACTGTGGAACTCTCTGCCAGAGGAACTTGTCATGGTGAATTCAATAACAGAGTTCAAAAGGGTCTGGATGCATTTCTAGATCATAATAGTATAACAAGTTATAGTGACTAGGATTCCGTCGTTTATCCAGGGATTTATTTTTTTATTTGCCAGATTGGAGTTGGGAACAATTTTTTTCCCTAAGTTGAGGACAATTGGCTTCTACCTCATGGGGGATTTTGCCTTCCTCTGGATCAACACTTTAGCAAAATCGGCTGAACTGGATGGACGTCTGTCTTTTTTTAACGTATAGTGTATATGAGATGAATTGATATCTCTTGCTGATGACGATATTTATATGTACTTGCTCACCTAAAACTGGATGTATATATTCTATAAACAGAGCTCCCTTTAGGTGTAACTTGTATCAGGTTAGGGAAAAAATAGGGGTATTTATCCAGTAGAAGGTGTAGCGGCTGCCCCCGCTTCCCGGCCCGCGGGCCGCGGGCGCACCCGTGGTTCTCCTCCAGGGCGCCTGCCGGGGTCGGGTGCCGCCGCCGGCCGCGGGACGAGCCGGGGGTCCGCCCCTGGTAGTAACTTACCCGGCCGCGTTCCTGTCCCGTCCGCATCCCCTGTCGGCCAGGCCGCGTGTGCCCGTTCCCTAGCGCGCGTTCTTGTAAATTTAAAGGGCCAGTGTTCCGATAATTGGTTGCCTGCCAGACGTCTCCCCTATTTAAGGATCCGCTCTGCAGTCACTCCTTGCTGGATCTATGTTGCCCCGAGCC
Source organism: Phyllomedusa bahiana (assembly GCA_025379985.1). Classification (NCBI taxonomy): domain Eukaryota; kingdom Metazoa; phylum Chordata; class Amphibia; order Anura; family Hylidae; genus Phyllomedusa; species Phyllomedusa bahiana. The sequence continues at coordinate 83,964 of JAODAL010011269.1, read as the reverse complement.
GTAGAGAAAGCGTTCCTGAAGTATATTGTCGCCTTGACTCTTTGCTACGTTTCCCGACTCCGACCCTTTGCCGCCTGCCCTGACCTTCCTGCCTGTCCACGACCACAAACCATTGCCGCCTGCCCTGACCTTCTGCCTGCCCACGACTACGATTCTCGGACAACGATTCTGCACCTCGCTGCACCTCGGCCGCCATCGCAAGCAAGTCACGTCAGGGGGGACGACCTGGTAGACTCACGCCGCAGCAAGTCCATCCCGCTTTGCGGCGGGCTCTGGTGAAAACCGGAGGCTACTTAGATTCCGTTCCCTGGCGTGGCTTAACTATGATCGCTTGCGGTGGTCCAGAGGATCCACTACCCAGCCGTTACAGAAGGTTTAGGTTGCGGTCGCCTTGGGATGGGTGCTCCATGTTCTGTGTAAGCAAGTATTAGGATAGTCCCAGATAGGGGTTAATTAGGATATAATTTAGACATCTGTCATATATTTCTAGTATTGTAAATATTGAATATATTAAAGATTATGTTTTAGCATTATCCATATCATGCAACTTCTTTTTTGTGGATAGTAAAGATAATTGGTGGATGTTGCAGACAAAATTACTACCAAGGATTGCTCAGTCCCATACTAAGTTAAGTTATTTGTTAGTTTTTCTGAAATTCTGAAACCTAATTTGTTTTTATTATTTCCTTTTGGTTGTACATATATTTTTAATCTTTGTGGTCTTTCTGTATATGGTATTGAAGAAGAAATTCCTTTATTTTGGATTATGTTCTATTTTTACAAGGTGTCATGTTTATGGACTTTTTGCTCTTTGGTGCTTTATATGAATTTTATTTTTGTGGATCATAAAACTTTTTAACTTTTTTTGTTCTGCGGTTTACAGTGTTTGTTTTTACTTTTTTTTGTCCACTATACTTGTCACTTTCTATCATATGCACTGGCACTTTTTTTTATGTGTTGCATATATGTAAAATATAGATTATTTGCTTAATATGTATTTGTGTCTTTTCATTCAATGTTTTTCCACTGCCACTTTCTGTTATTTTCCTTTATATATACTTTGGTACCTGACAGACAGTTTATTATTATTCTTTCTTTGTATATATTATTCCTTTTTGCAGCATCCAATACTTATTTGTTTAAAGGCAATTTCTTTCATGTATTGCCCCGCCGCAATACCCACCCTTCTGACATGGCAGGGCTTGGTATGCATTATGCTGGTGTGATGTCTTTTTTGTGATGACTGGATATTCGCCAGGTATGCAGGAGGAAGCACCATTTCAGCATTTAGGTACACGTGTTTCTAATCATGCCTATTCATCCTGTATGTATAAGGCAACTTTGTACACATACAATTGCATTTCCCTGAAGAACCACAATACATTTAGGAAATCATAAAGACATTTACCACTTATGTAACTTTTATCATGTAATATTACTGCTGTGTTTTGTATACCACTTGTACCTGTATATAGAATTTTCTTTACACCCTTTGACCTGCGTTTATTTGAACTAGCACTTTTTTGACTGTTTTGTGCAGTAAATATATATTTTTATGTAGATGGTAACAATGTCTTTGAAGCACTTTAGCATTTTCATTAGGTATAATTTTTCAGTGTTATTCTTTAACTATTTACATATTTATTAATTTAATGCTTTTTCACCAAGATTATTTGTTATACCAAACATGATATTACCCTTGTAAGTGTATGTACCTCTTAAATTTTTATGGCTTTTTAAATGAATAATTAAATAAAAATTATGAATTATTAATTTAATACTCTGTTTTTTTGTGATTATATTGGATTTTGTTTTACTTTTAAGTTCATACAGGATTTATATTTTGTTCTTGAGTCTTCAGTTTATGTACACTATTATCCAACAGACATGGGGACCTTCATTCGGCTTATACTGGATTGACAGCTGGTTGGCGCCTGACGATTGTGTCATAGGGAAGACGATCTATAAGTAAAGATGCATCCCCCAATTCCTGTATAACTGTCTTGAAGCCGTTTTGTGTTGACTGCAACATATAAGTAGTAAAACGGCTGAGATCAAAGTTATCTCTGGTCCTGGCCACTGAAGGTAGGTGCCAGCTGTAATTAACAGCTTGCACTCACTTTGAATGGCTCATCAGCCCATGTATTACATTTTGTAGGTCCTATGCCTGATAGGAATGAGGCGGTTATTTACTTCTGCCTACTCATCACCCCGGCCCTGATCAAAAACGGTCTCACAAAAACTAAAAACTGCAAATAAATTGGAGCAGTTCAATCTTCAAGCATATGGCAAAAAAAAGTCCATATACTCACAACTGCAATGTTGAGTCACATTATTATGACTAGAGATGGGCGAATCGATTCTAACGAAGTTTAGAATTTCAGGAAAACTTCGATTCTGAACGAAGTCGAAGTTTGGGGTGATTCGCGGGAAAGAAGTGTGTTTTTAATTGATAAAATGGCTGCGAGCACATGGCGTTACATGGGGCAAAGAAGTCTGGGAGGAAGAAAGGAGTAGCCTAAATGACATGTGCAGAGATGAAGCCAATCAGAGACCGGCGGGATTCTGTGACGTCACCGCACTATATAAGTCAGGACGCTACGCTGGCAGTTCACACTACTCTCTCTGTGCCGTGTTGTAGCTGCTGCAGTTCCAGTATTAGAGATCTCACACAAAAGAAAGACTTATTATACAGCGATTTTTTGGGGGGTGTCACAGCTTTTCTCACAGACTGCTTCTCTTACGTTCTAATTACAATCCAAATACTAGTTAATTTTAGGCTGCTTATGTCTTTTGCGCAATTTATATCCAAGGGCTACTTAAATGTTTTTGTGCTATTGTAGTCAATAAAAGAAAGGTTTTTCTTTAAATGCCAAAGAAGAAATTTTGCCTGTAGCATAAATCATATCCGAAGGTTAATTACGTGTTTTTCTGCTGTTGTGGTCAGTAAAATACACGACGTTTTAACACGCTACATAGCTGGTCATTTTTGACAGCTCATTTCTTTTGTGCAATTTAGATCCAAGGGTTAATTAAGCGTTTTTCTGCTGTTGTAGTCAGTAAAAGAAACGGTGTATTTCAACACCAAAGAAGAAATTTTGCCTGTAGCATAATTCATATCCGAAGGTTAATTACGCGTTTTTCTGCTGTTGTCTGTCTGCGAATATGGGTATATGTAGAATCTGTAGGCAGAAAGTGAAGCGTGGCCAGGGAGCTAACGTAGGCACCACGGCCCTGCGTCAACACATGCAGCCACATCATCTGGTGGCCTGGGAGAAAGGTGGCTCAGATGTGGTGGTCCATCCTGCTGCCGCAGCAACAGCAGCAGCAGCGCCCAGTGGCACACATGCCATTGCAGCCAGTCAAGGCTCCGACACCTCTGCAAAACGGAGCTGTTTCTCTTTGCCATCATCTCCCTGTCCAGATGCTCCTGCGCCTCGCTACTCATGGCGCCAGCAGTCATTCAATGAGCACATTGCAAAGAGACAACAGTATGCAGCCAACCATCCTAAGGTGCAGAAGCTGACCGTGCTCCTGTCCAAGTTGTTGGTACTGCAGTCCCTCCCTTTCAAAATGGTGGACTCTGCCCCGTTCAGAGAACTAATGGCTTGTGCCGAGCCGAGGTGGAGAGTTCCAAGCTGTAATTTGTTTTCCAAAAAGGCAGTACCAGCCCTTCACAAATATGTAGAACAGAAGGTGGGCCAGTCCTTGAGCGTATCGGTTTGTTCCAAGGTGCACGGCAGCGCGGACGTGTGGAGCTGTAACTACGGTACATGTCCTTTATGGCCCACTGGGTGAATGTGCGTCCTGTCCAGCCACACCAATAACTTGGACAAGAGACAGAGCTTTCTCCTCCACGTTGTCAAACTGCTGCTCCTGCGCCAATGTCTGCGCCTCCTCCCCCTCCGCCACCACCATCTCAGCCTCCACAACCGGCCACAGGATTCCTGTTGGGACTGATCTGGAGGAAGAAATTGAAGCACAAGCATTGTCTGGTGAAATGAGTGGTTTTTCTACCCAGGTGACAGGAGCGGAGGAGCAGGAGCAGCTGGAGGAGGTAGATGGAGATGAGGAAGACGAGGCAGATGACCTGCAAGCACCGTGGCAGCATACAGTGGAGATGGAGGCAGGGAGTCCCTCAGAGTCATTTGTGCAGATGACCCGAAGCATGCTGATTTGCCTGGCTAGTGACAGCCGAATAGTCACCATCCGGCAGAGGGATGACTTCTGGCTCTCCACCCTATTGGACCCTCACTACCGGTCAAAAATGGGAGCCTTTTTCCCAGCTGCTGAGAGGGAGGACAAACTCAAATACTATAGAGAAATCCTGTGTAGTCAGTTGGCCACTGCCTATGTGCAGCATGGTCCATCTTCTGACCGGTCTGACCGGGGGGTTCATCAACGCTCACATACCACTGCCACGGCTGCTGTGGGAAGGTGGGGGGGGGGTAGGTGCAGTACCAGCTCTATCAGCAGCCACCTAAGTCTGGTGTCGCTGATGAGCAGCTTCCTTCACCCGCCTAGTGAGGAGGGAACTCGCCAGCAGCAGCAGGACCTGGAGCAGACCCTGAATCAACAGGTGGTGGCCTACTTGGACAGCACTCTGCCACCCCAGATAGAAGATCCGCTGAACTATTGGGCAGCCAAACTGGATGTGTGGCCGCAACTTGCCGAGATTGCAGTGGAGAAGCTGTCCTTTCCGGCCAGTAGTGTGGCATCAGAGCGGGTGTTCAGTGCGGTGGGGGCCATCGTTACCATAAGGAGAAGCCGCTTGTCCACTGCAAATGTGGAACGACTGACCTTTGTCAAGATGAATCAGGCGTGGATCGGCCAGGATTTCCACACACCAATGCCTTAGGCGTCAGACTACATCAGCCATGACGCCTCACCAAAACTGTGAGAAATGAGTCTGGATTCAAACTATCTGCCTCAGCCACTATTCTGATGCCGCCACTCGTCTGATGCCACACATCTGCTGCCAGTTTCTCCATCTGCCTGCCACCATCTTTACCAGGGACTGGTATTGCCACCCACCTCCACACTCTGTCATTGTGCCACTTTATGACCTATGACCTCATGCTGCTGCTGCTGTGGCTGGTGCCGTGACCTCCACACTGTCATTGTGCCACTCTCTGACCTCATGCTCCTGCTGCTGTTGATGCCGTCACCTACACACTGTCTCATTGTGCCACTGTCTGACCTCATGCTGCTGCTGTGGCTGCTGCCGTGACCTCCACACTGTCATTTTGCCGCTCTCTGACCTCATGCTGCTGCTGTGGTTGCTGATGTGTCCTCCACACTGTCATTTCTCCGCTCTATATTTACTATTTTGCCGTAGGCAAACTTAAACTCTATCAGTTTATATATATAATAAAAGTTACATTTTAGTGTTTAACAGATAGAGAACTGATAGAGTTTAAGTTTGCCTATGGCAAAATAGTAAATATAGTGATCAAAAGTCACTCTTTGTTCTCTTGCGAGATTCCCAATTTTTTGGAGATTATGTGACAATTGTGCCACTCTCTGACCTCATGCTGCTTCTGTGGCTGCTACCGTGACCTCCACACTGTCCCCCAAGCACCGTGGCAGTATGCAGTGGAGATGGAGGCAGCGAGTCCCTCAGAATCACTTGCGCACATGGCCCGCAGCATGCTGATTTGCCTGACTAGTGACAGCCAAATAGTCACCATCCGGCAGAGGGATGACTTCTGAACCCTCGATACCGGTCCAAAATGGGAGCCTTTTTTTAAGCTGCTGAGAGGGAGGACAAACTCAAGTACTATAGAGAAATCCTACGTAGTCAGTTTCCTAATGTTCCAAAACCATTTTTGGCCAAGGAAATTCTACCTCCATCACTTTCTTCATTAATACCTAAAAAAGTTCCAAAGGAGTTTATCATGAAGTATAAACGGGGTAGTTTGAATCCAGTTTCTGCGTGACACCCATTTGTTGAAATGCAGCGTATGGAATTGTAGGAGACCCTAACTACAGGGAATGGTTTAGGTGCTTATTTTGCATTTGGTGCCATTAGTGATGGAATTTAGTACAAAACTAGAATAGTGAAGCACAAGCAAATGCTGCAAAACTGGCTTTGGATGAGCTTCTTCAGTATGAAGAATGTAAATCGTATGTCCAAATTACAGACAGGAAAAACCGCCTGCGCCTTCTCCTTGAGCCTCCTCTGTCATATCCGTGTACCATACCTCTTGCCTCCTCCCCTTGACCACAATCCTTGCCGGCTGTCCTGACCTTACGCTTGTCCCAGACTCCGAGTTTGCCTTACGATTTTGTACCTCGCTACACCTCGGCTGCCACCGCAAGCAAGTCACGTCAGGGTTAACGACCTGGTAGATTCCCGCCGCAGCAAGTCCATCCCGCTTTGCGGCGGGCTTTGGTGAAAACCGGGACCTACTTAGATTACGCTCCCTGACGTGGCTATTGCCATCGTCCCCTTATTGTGCGGCGATCTGTGGCGGCTCCAGTTACCACTATTTGGGGGTTTTTTTTGTAGGATCTTGCCCTCCGCTTTTTTTTTTCCCAGCTGATCAGGCGGGAAATTCCCCCTTCAGTTTTTTTGTTCAGTTTTGCCCCTTAAGTGCACGGGTTAATTTTTGGGAGTAAAGCAATTCAAAAGACCCAGGGGCATCATGGTGTGTGTCATCCTAAAAACACGGGAAATTGGGGTATGAAACAAAAACCAAGCCCCCCTCCTGCAAAATTTAAAGGAAATGGCCACAATTTTTTTCTACAGCACCCGCGGCACCTCTGCGCCGGGAAAAAGTAATTGGGGAAAATGAAACGGTTTTTTTGGTCGGAGAAATTCGGCAAACCGAATTTTTTGAGAAAAATTCCCCCATCTCTAAATACCAAACCAAAGAAATGACCTCATAATTTTTGTTTCCTATAGTGACAAATTTAAAATCCAAACCAAATAAAAAATAGGTAATGTTGGAAGGAAATTTCCTACTTTTTTAAATTTTAAAAGATTTGGGGGCCCAAACAAGTTGAAAGACACTTTCAAAAAAATATTTCATGAGGGCCACTTTTTTTTATAAAAAAAAAACGGGTTTTTGGGCCCTAAAACTCCCTTTTTTTTCCCCCACCAAAAACCCATAAAAAAGAAGCGCCCCTTTTTTAAATTTCAATATATTTCCCCAAAAAATTTAAAAGGGGGGTCGCTGACGGGTTTGCTAGGGGAAAAACAAAGTGATTTTTAAAGGAACCTAAAACAGTTTTCATAAATTTTTTGGCCCCTAAATTATTTATTTTTGGGGAAAGATGTTTTTTTGTAATCGGGGGAAAAGGGGGGATATTTTTTTGGGGGGCCTTTTAAATTTTTTTTTTTTTTTTTCTATGGTTCCCCACCCCTTAAACCTCAAAGCCAAAAACCCCCTTGCATGTAAAATATTTTATAAAATTAAAAAATAAATATATATATATATAAATATATAAATAAATTTTTTATATATAAAAAATACAATTTGGAAAAAGGACTACAGGTATTTGCCTGCCCTCTCCCTAGGGGGGTCGCCCCGGGGAAGAGACGTGCCCCCCAAGACCCGGGCCTGGGGGGTGGACCCAAAATTGTTACCCGGGTCAAAAAACCACTGGGTTTGGGCTGACAGCTGAAGAGCATGGCTGAAAATCCAGCCATTATTTTTTTGGCTTCCCCAAAAACGCTCCCAATGGGTGGGCCCCCGGTTCCCCCCCGTCCCGGGTTTCCCCCAGGTTCCCAAATTCAAATTTTTTGGGCCCAGCCCGGGGGAGGGCGGGAAAAAAAAGCCTGTCCCCCTTAAAAGTGATTGGGGGGGTTTGTGGCCTGCAAAACCTGCATTTTGGGGGCAAAAGGGGAAACAAGTAAAAAGGGCTCTTCTTACCCCCCGGGCTGGGGGAAAGCCCTGAACCAGGGGTGACGGTGGAAACACCCTTTTCGTTTTGGGTCTGGTTTTGCAAGGTCCAAAACCACGATGGGCTGGGGAAGCAATTGGTTTTTAGAAAGTGGCCAACGGCCTGGGGTTTTTTGTTTGCTCTGTAAAAAATTTTTTGTGCTGTTTTAAATAAAACCGGCCAAAAAAAAAAATACAGGCAAATTTTTAAAGGAAAAGATTTTGGGCAGTGCCATCCGTTTACAAAAGACGGCGATCCCATGAGCCAAGCTGGCCAAAAGGGGCGTCCAAGAAATGATTTTGGGGGCACAAAAACAAAATTGGTGGAGGAATGGGGGAAAAATTTTTGGCACTAAAACCTAAAACCCGGGTTTTTGGTTTTTTAAAATACTCCCCCACTTTGCAAAGGCATGGGCCCTGCGGCCCCCCAAAATTTAAAAAAGGGGCCCAAAGCTTTTTTAAAATTTGGGTTTTGTAGGGAAAAAAAAAAGGACTTTTTTCCATTGCCGGGAGCAACCGCTCGAAGAGAAGGGGACGCCCCCAGTGAAGAGACTCTTTTGCTGCCGGGGTTTTTTCCCCCCTCCCCGGAAAGGGGAGAGCTCTTTCAGTTTTTTTTAGGGGGCCCTTCCCCCGCTAAAGGGAAGATAATGGCCCAGCTCCCCTTAAATTCCCCGCAGCACAGCCTGTCCCGCGCCATCCTTTCTTATCCCACAGCTATACGGAAAGGAAGGCCTCAAAAACCCCCCAAAGGGTCATAAAAAAGGGGCCTGGGGCTAAAAAAGGCCGGGGCCCGGCCCTTCCAAAAAGAAGGTAAAGTTGCCTATCCACACCAGCAGGGGGGGGTCTCCGGAAAAAAAAAGGCGGCCGAGGTCAGGGATACGGTCGTTACAGAAAAACCAGCCCCCCATGACAGAGACCCCGCTACTAAAGGTCCCGATAAAGGATATGCTCATTTTGGGGGGCCAAGGGCCAAAAACCCTTAAGTGGTGGGGGTATGGTTTTACCAGGAGCAACCCGCCCCTACAGAAGCAGGGGGCCTGCTTTTTGTCCCAAAAAGGGGGGCTGCCAGTAAAAAAACCCCCTGGGAGGTACGAGGGGGGGGCATCCTCACTTATTTTTGCCCTTTGGATTTGTCCCCAAAAACAAATCCCCAAATTAAACCCGGGAACATTATCCCCTTTAATGAAGACCCCACCAAAAACGGTAAAACTTTTGCCAAATTTTTTGAACTTTTTTTTGGGGACTTTTCGGGTTAAATGCTTAGGTGGCGAGGAGCTCCAGGTGGAAAAATTTTCCTCGGCCAAAAGTTTCCCATTTTTTTTTTTTTTTTTTTTTCTGGCAGTTGGGGGGGATGGCAAAGGCCAAAGAAATAAGGTTACTTCTGGGTGGGGGAACCCCCTGGGGAAGCACTGTGCCACTGCCGGAAAGGGACACCCCTGATGATTTTGCATATGAAAATTTCCCTAAGCCATTGGGGTCTGTTTTTTTTTGAGCATTAACGGGATGGATTAAACATTTTTCCGGAGGGGGAAACCCTGGACAGGAGAAGAATCCTGTGAGCAGGGGGGATTTAATTAAAACCTGAGTTAAAAAAGTGGGAAAGGGACTTGATTTTGCTGGGGGACTTTTTTCCAAAAAAAACCCCGGGAAAACAAATTTTCATGCCTAAAAAATATGCTAGGTTGAACAAGCGGAAAGGGGGGCAGTAGCCGCAGATTCTGAATTAGCTTCTGAAAGAAATACCAGCTCCCGCTACAGAAACCCGTCTAGCTCAAGTGTAGCCATAGAGGTCCTGGCCCAATATTGCTAGGAGTATAGCAGAGAATTTGTGTTCAAAGGGGAACATGAACAAAATGGGGACAGGGGTTAAAAAACTACAGACTCCCGGGGGAGCAAAAAAATTTTTTGCCCCTAGCAATAAGGTTCCTGCAAACCCACATGGGAAAACCCGTGAAAAATGTAGTATGCTACAGCTATTGGGGGAGTGTCTGGGTGGGAGTTTACAAAGGTGTCCCACCCGTTTACCCCAAAAAAAACTGGTGTACCGAGGTAGCCTACAAAATTGCAGGAAATTCGTGTCCCATGCTTGAAAGCCACCATTCGGGGGGGACCCGCTGTTTAATTTCCCGGGGAAAGGGGCTTTCATGTGTCCAGCGGCCCGGGAAATCCTGAGAATGGGTTTTCCCCTCCTACAATGGTGGGGAAAATAAAAAATTTGTGAGGGTGTTTCCGGGCCTGAGGTTTAAAGCCTCTGAAGCAACCTCAAAATAGTATGAAAATGCCCGTGTAAGGAGAAAAAAGGCGAGATCTGTAGTCCTTAAAGTATCTCCTTTTTACTCCCAAATGGGTTTCTGTGTTTGCCATACTTTTAAATGCCCTGGGCACAAAGATGCAGTGTTGGAAAGGGGTGAGCTGCTAAAACCCCACAGAGGTGGGTTAATTTCTGGAAAACCCTAGGGAGAGGCAGGTGAGTGGGTTTTTAAAACCCTAGTTGGCAACTTTTGAAAATGAAAAAGCAGGGGGAATTAGTGGGGCCGGGGCGCGTACGCGGGCCCCGGCAAAAAATTTGCATGGACACCCCCCATCTTGTTGGTAAAGCCACCCCCCCTTCAAAAAAGCCCCACCCACTCCACCTAAAATGCATTAAAAAGGGTTTGGAAGAAAGCCGGTAGAACCCTTTTACCAGGAAGAGCCCCCCCCTAACCAGGGAGCCCCTTACAGGGCCCCGGAAAATCCCCCTTGTAAAAAATTTGATGCCCCCTTGTAGCCAGTTTGATGCCCCCCTTTTGTTTTTCCAGGGGGTGCCCCCCATTTTAGCCAGGTAGGTGCCCCCCCTTTTGTTTAGGCCCGGTAGTGCCCCCGTTTTTGGGTTTTTGCCAGGTAGAAAGTCCCCTCTGTTTGCCATGTAAAATGCCCCCTCCCGTTAGCCAGGGGAGTGCCCCCCCTCTGTTAGCCAGTTTGTTTCCCCCCTCCCGTTTTCCCGGTATGCCCCCATCCCGTTTGCCAGGGAGTTCCCCCCTCCCTGTTTTGCCAGGGAGATGTCCCCTTCTGGGGTTTCCAGGGGAGTGCCCCCCCCTGTTTTCCCCGGTAGTGCCCCCCCCAATCCCCCCTTTCCAGGGAAATTGCCCCTTCCCCTGTTTAGCCAGGTAGAGCCCCCTAAAGCTTTTAAAAAAAACAAATAATAAAATCCACTTAAACCCTTAAACCCGGGTCCCTTTAGGCCGGGCCCCCCTGCCCGATTCTTCAGCGGGACAGGGGGGAAATTAGAGCACCGCGGTTTACCCCCCTGCAGCCGCGCTCACTTTCCCCCCGCCCGGGTTTACCTGAAAAAAAAAGTACGGGGCACAAAACCGGCGCCGGGACATACAGGGAGAGGAAGGGGGGGAGGGAGCGACCCCTCCTGCCCCCTCCCCCACAGTGAGACCGCGGGGGGGGGGTGAGGGCCCCTCCCGCTGCCCCCCCCCTTAAGGGGCGGTCCCGCGGCGCAAGAGTACCCCACCACGCTACCTTTTTCCGCCGCGGAAAATTTTAAATTTTTAACTCCCCCGGGGGGGCGGGGGGGACCCCAAATAGGGGGACCCCCCCGCCAAAAACGGGGGGAGTTTGGGATGTATGGTTTAAAAAACCCTAGAGGTAAGAAGTTCCTTTTTTTTGGGGGGGGTTTCCCGGGGACTGAAAATTTACCCCAGAGGTTTTGGAGGGCAGTATTAAAACCCTAACAAAGGAGTTATGTTCTGTGGGTTTTTGGGGACCTACAATGGGTGCCATTTCCCCCAGATACCTCTGGAGCAAATTGGGTGTTAAATGTCCCCTGATTTTTCCAAATTGAACAGGCCAGTTTTTGGGGTTTGAATTTTTAGTTGAGCAGGAAAGTAAAGGGGTATCCCAAGTAAAAAGTGAGAGTTCTCCCTTTGAGATGATTTTAAAAGGGGGTGTGAAAAAAAACAAACTCCACCCAATTATTTGGGCCCAGTGTCTGCGCTAGAAACGCCCCGTGGAAAAAGGGGAAAAGGAGAAGGGGTAGTCTGTCACTGTTTAGGGCCAGGGAAAAGTCAATTTGGGGCCCCCACAAATTGGCCCACAGAGTTTGGTTTAATGATGGCTCTGAAAAACATAAAGCCTTTCTGAATGGGGGAGGGGGCCCGTAAAGGGGGGAATATGCGGGGTTAAAGGACCCTTTTGTAAAAACCCAAAGCTTGTGAATGGGCACCCCCCGGGCAGACCCCCTTTGGGGGTTGAAAAGATCAGATTCCCCTGCCAGTGAAACCCCCGTAGTCAAGCAAGGGTAATTGGGATGAAAAAAAAGGGAAACAGACCGTGGAATGTGATCCCCCCTGCGTGGGGAGTTTAGGGGAAAGGGGGGAAAAAGCAAGTCTGTAAAGGAGTTTTTCTCCCCACAGAGTTTTTTTTAGGATGCATGAAAAAAAATACTCTTCAATTCCTGGTTTTAGACTGACTCTAATTTTTCATACAGCCCCCATGGTAAAATTCAATTTCTGTGCTTTTTTAGTTGCAAATTATTTTAAATTAAACCAGAAACTTATTGGAAACTACAAGCAGGTTTTTTTACTTTATCCCTGGGAAAAAAAAGCCCTAATTAGTGCGTTTTTCTTTAGAAAAATCCCGCATTTTAAAATGCCCCGCAGCACCCGGGGGCTGCCCGCGATCTGTGTGATGACGTCACCCACTTCTTTCACATAGAACAAACAGCAAAGGGGGGGAGCTTTACAAAGGTTACTGAGGGAACTGAATAGCCAGGGGGGTGATTAAAATTTTACTTGTATCTCCTTAAAAAAAAAAAAGATGAAAAAAAGCAATATATTTTTAAAATGTCCTTTTATTTTTTGTTCCCCACAAATTGAAAGCTATTCTTTGTAGCGAGACAAAACCCCTTTAAAAAATCAGGAACTTACCTGAAAAGAGCAGAAAGGGAATTCTGCAGGGCTTCCCTTTTAAGTTGCCCAACCCGTCCCTTTAATGTTGATGGTTTTTTGTCAACCTACAGGTTAAGGGTTTTCACAGAGGCACATTATGCCACAGTTGACCGACGCACTGGAGGGTATCATCGCTGAGGTGGTCAGGTGAGAGTAGACCAGATTTCCTCGTGTAGAAAACAGGTACAGGGTAGCAAGAGGCAGAGCTTCAGGTCTCAAGAAATTTGAGGCTGTATCTGACCCTAAGAGACAGGGGAGGACGGTCAGTAGAGGACCAGGGCCTGGGGAGGAAGGTGATGTTGGGGGAACCACATTTATAATCCTTGCAGACAAAAGTTGGTTGCTAGGTTTTGGCTCAGGTGCGCCCCTAGGGGCCAGGATGAATAGCGCCTGACAGGTGTGCTGTCCATTACAGTTTCTGGTGACACTCGGGCGGTTTGCTGAGACCAACCAGGGGCCCTGCCTTCATGCTAGGACCAAGATGGGAAAACTGCCCAGTGGGCACCTTGCCAACCGTAGTCTGTTGTGTTGTAAGCAGCCTAAACGGTATGTAGCGCTGGTAATGGGGTTGTCAGTTCCTAACCCTGTGAATGTCAGCATGCGGGCTATGTGGTGATAGACATTCCTTTGTTTCAGAGCGTAAAAAAAAACCATATTGCCTGGTTGGTTGGTTAACGTGCATGGAGTTGTGGCCACCCTTGCGTAAAAAGTGGCTATGAATCAGTTGTTTGCCCGTTGTAGGGTGAATGCATTGGATGAGCCCACAGCTAGCCATGTGAGTTTAGTGCCATATCATCTCTGCCCCTGAGGTTGTAGGGAAGGACGTTGCCCCCAAAATAGGAGCTTTGGACTCCGGAACGGAGCATGTGTATTGTTTTTACCTTGCGAAAGCCCTACGGGCTTTATCAGAGGGGAGGGATGTGTGGCAAAGTGACTACAGGTAGTTGCCTGTCTCTGCCACTAGGTGGAGTCGTCCTGGTAGAGACGTGCCACCAAGAGCCTGGGCTTGGTGGGGGGAGCAAATTGTTATCTGTCAGCAACACTAGGTTGCTGACAGCTGTATATAGCATGGCTGATATCCAGCCATTATGGGTTGGCTTCCCCGGAACAGCTGCAGATGGGTGGGTGGCTGTTCCCGCCTCCCAGGTCTCCAGGTTCCATGTCGGAGTTTGGGCCAGACCCGGGATGGCTATAAAAAGCCTGTCTCTTCAGGTGATCGGGGGGGTGTGGTCTGCTACCTGCAGTTGGAGCAGCAAGGGAGCAAGTAAGGGAGGCTCTTCTTACCCCCCAGGCTGGAGGGAGCCTGAACCAGCCGTGACTGGTGGTACAGCGTTTCGTTGTGGGGCTGGACGCTAGGTCCAGACCACGATAGCTAGGGAAGCTATTGGTTTAGCTAGTGGCCAGACGGCCTAGGGTTTTGTTTGCTCTGTATAATGTTTGTGCTGTGTTATCAACCTGTGCCAAAATAAAATACAGGCTGATTTAAGGAAGAAGACGTTGTCAGTGCCATCCATTTACGAAAGACTGCGATCCCATGAGCCAAGCATGGCCAAAATGGCGTCCAAGCACGAGTGAGGCGTTACAAAAAAAATATATATATATATATATATACACATATATAGTAGAGAAAGCAAAATGGTGGAACTGGCGCACATGTATGTCCAAAAATGTCACTGCTGCAGGCAGGAAAATCCAGAAGATTACTTTATTACTCTAAAAAGGCTAGGGCGCTAACCTCAGCCAATCTAAAACAGTTTAAAAACAAGTAAAAATCCAACGCGATTCGCGCTTATCTAGCGCTTCCTCAGGGGTAAAATCATGATTTTACCCCTGAGGAAGCGCTAGATAAGCGCGAAACGCGTTGGGTTTTTATGGGAACATCAGCAGCCGTATACATATATATATACATACACACACATATCTGCCTTGCTGAGGGGCATAGATAGATAGATATAGATATAAGTACACACACCTGCCTGCCTGAGGGGCCCATATATATACTTGCCTAAATGAGGGAACCATATATATACCTGCCTAACTTAGGGGGCCTATATATACTTGCCTGAGGGTGTCAAGTCGGTAATTTAAGGAAAAAAACATCAAAAGTCTCTTTCATCATTACATTCTTATTAAGCTCATCAGATAGTTTGTTAAACTGCTTTTACTGCTATACATCCTTATCGAACTATCAGATATCTCTCACACAGCTTTCCTTGAGACAGATGCGGTGTCTGCTAGAACCAAGAAAGTCAAGGCTTCCTCCCCCAGATGATACAGAGCGTTTGGGAATGTGTCAGATCAGCTAATGCTTCATACGTACATGCAAATTATAACTTCTCTCTTAGCAACCACCAATTAACCAATCATGTAGTGATAAAATAGTCATGTGATTAAAAAGTTATATTGGAATGTAATTTACGGTGATTAAACTTCAGATTTCATGTCCCAGCCAAGCGTATGGGTCATACTTCTCGAGCTCCAGCTGCCGGCAGCAATAATAATAATGTAATTCAGAGGAGGTATTTAATTGGATAAGGAGTGGAACAAAGAGAATTTCCACACCTGATTAAATCATCTTGACAATGGTGCCATGCTCTCAAACGCCCAAGGAGTAACCGGAGGGGGGCTGACGCCTTACCATCGACTGCACGGTCCTGGAGTGCCCGAATCACTTGGGGCCTGATCAACCCCACAGAATCAAGTAAATTCACAGATTTTTTAAAAATCCGTGACTTATCTGTTTTTTGTACATTCTAGTGAAAGTCTTTTGGTGGTTGTCGCCTCCCTTAGGAGACCTGTGTAAGCGTTCAGGTGTGCCTACAGGGTGTGCTCTGGTACATGTATGCGTATCATATGCGTATGCCTTTAAACGCTACCAATTAATGCCTCTGCTTGTTGCTCTGTAAAGTATACGTGACTGGATAGTGGATTTTCCATTCGGCATCATATTTCAGTGTAGGTCAGGAGCTGGGCTCCTGATGGAGAAAAAATGAGATATCAGGGATAAGCGACCAGGTAGCGAGACCGAAGCCTGTCATAAGTTATATACAGATATAGTTATAGACAGACGATCTGAAGAGAAATGGTTAAAGAGTAGCCATAAGCCTGTTATAGACAGAAGATCTTGGTTTCTGATAAGCCTGTTATAGACAAAAAGATCTGCGTTTTTTGATTAGCCTTTTTATACAGATGGTATAATCAGATTTGAGATTAGCTGCTGATGAGCAGAAGACATTGATTAGTGGTTAATTTGTTCTCTTTTACTTAGGTAAAAAACTGCATTCAGGGTTAGTTTTATATTCAAGCTACATCACTTGTTATCTTTCACACTGAAATTCTGACAGAGTGTATAACCAGAGTGTATAAAGAGTGAGCTGCCGCCATTCCAAGATGGCGACTTTCAATGTTGGTGGACTGACGTCATCAAATTCCATTAACGCTGAAAGTTGCGTAGATTGTGGGAGGGAACTTTACAACACTGTCACACCTTGAAATTACCCTCAACTCTGCCCCTCCCGGTATTTTCCCTCAGTCCCGTGCCATAGAAACCTCCCATTATTTTCTGTAGCTTTTTATGAAGCCCAAACATTCTCTGGTTCCGGAAAGGCAAAACCAAACCCGCCCTTTGCATTTCCTGTGGCCATATTTGTAGTCCTAAGCAATCCAAATAACCCGGAAGTTCTGGGTTGAAGTTGAACAGCGGCCATCTTGATACACCTAAAATTCCGACTCCCACCTCTCCTCCGTGCAATTCACTTGTTACTACTAAATGAAAACATTGATATGCAACTGTCGTGTGATAACGTCTTTGCCAGCACACCTGCAACATCACAACAGACACCACCGCCAGCCATGCAACCACTCTACCCTTTGCTCACGGCTTCTAAGACACCCTCCTCCTCCGTAGCCGCTATTTTGACTTTCAGTGATAACGGAGAGGAAGAGGGGGAGGAGGACAAGTTGCCATTAGCCACAGGATGCCAGGACCCACATCTGCAATCCAAATTAAAGGACTCCAGTATTTTTCCTATTGCTCACAGCACTCACACTGCTGCTCTAGGAGAGGACACATCACTCAGAACACCCATTGACTTCCTTGGGATACTGCCCACAGGTCCTACATCAAACTCCACGACAACACGTAACCGTTGGAAAAAACTACTTGTAACCTAAGGGTGAATATCTGGACCCTAAAAGTGAATACAAATCACCTGACGTTTGTACGTTCATTACCTCAATTTGGGACACAAACACCACTCTTACCTTCATTATGGGGACATTGTATTTCAGGATACTACGGCAGTTGTCAATCCTGCAAATGGCAATCTCCGGTATCGTGGTGGGCATAGCGGCACAAATTGTTCAATACGGTGGTAGAGAGATACATTTAAGACTGTAGACTTCAGTTCACATTCTGGTGGTTGTGCTTTTTCCTGTGTCCACTGTACTCATCACTCGAGCAGAAAGTTTTAAAAACTGTGATTACATTATCCATGCTATGGAAACCCCCGTATATAAATAGTATCCCATAACAATTGTGTTCAGCTGTTTGAAACAAACTATACATAACGTACTTGAAGTGGTCCAAGCGAGCAAGATCCAATCCCTGTCCAAAACGCACATTTCTTCTGGCATCTTTGCGTTCCCACCAACGACATGTGTACAGGCCATACTCACCGCATTATTTGAGCACAAGCCAATTCCTCCAGTACGTGAAATAGGGATAGTGGTACTTACAAACGCTATGGCCAAATGTCTGAAGACTACATGGCTCTCCCTTACTCAAACCCCTAACTCTCCCAGGACAAATTCACCCTTACTCAGGAGTATAACCTCAGTTCCGTTGCAAACTACACCCACATTCCCTCCACCACCAGAACCAGACTCATTAATGGACTTACCCCCACCTTCGGCAGCACCACCACCATCACCGGCTAAGCCACTGGATTTTTTTCCTCTGCCGGTTCTACCTTCTCATTCATCAGCGCCAGCCACAATACCCCAGGATCAACCAATCTACGTGCCTTTTACACCCGAACAAGTCAATAATTTACTGACCCAAATGCCAGACCCTGAGAAAAAACCCTATGGCATTTTACCGTGGCATCACCCAAAGATACAGAAGACATTCTGCCCCTTGGAAAAAATCTATACCATGTTGCCAGCATCAAGGCTGGGGATTACTTTTGGCCTATCATCAAATTAGATCTACAAGAAGACAGTGTTGTGGACATCAGTACTTACTCATCTGGGGAAGAGTTCTGCCGTCGTCTTCATTCTTGGGCAAATGAACGCTTGGCTGAATCCTCAGTGAATATCTTCAATTCTACTCAGAGTCCTACTGAATCCGTGGAGAATTTTTATCACCGAATGTCTGCCTTATTCCAGGACCATGGATTTGACATGAACACTAAAGCTCACAAAATCCTCTTTTCAACGGCGTTTGTTATAGGTTTACTTAAATCAATTTGGGACTTTGAAGCTAATCGAGCAAAATATGCAGAGTTATCTGGAAGTAAACTTCTCCCCATTGCTAAGGCACAGACTGATTCATCCCAACAATTGAAGATAGTTTCTACAGTGTCCCTACTTCAAGAGCTCCCACAGGGCTCTATAGCTCAGCCAGACACCATACTCTACAATCAACCAATGCAAGTTTTCCCTGGTTATCAACCTACAGACTCCAATCGAGAGAACGGTTCGCAACCTTTCCAGAACACACACCTTGGCGGACAAGGCCGAACTCAGAAACTTGTTTTTACTGCAACCGATCCGGACATATCATGAGGTAGTGCCGTGCTAAAGCTCGTGACGACAAAAGGCATCTTGCTACCAATGGACAGCAACTACCGCAATACCCTCAAGCATATAATCAACTTCAACCTCAGTATCAAGTCTTTGAATATCAACCGCCAAGATTTAACCAAAAAAACACAACGCAGACCTCAGTCCTACAATAATAATCCATTCATTGGACCTCAATTTACCAATCTTAACCATAGTCCGTGCAAACAAGCATATCCTCAAGATGCATCTTATCCGCCTTTCCAACCTCAAGACACCTCCTATCGTCCTCATCCATAGGATTCCGGCAAACCTATGTCTACCGGTTTTCTCAATGCTTCAGAGAACAACCCCGGTTAGTCGTTCTGAACCAGTGTTGACCATCAATCTTCAAATTAATGGCCACCAACTTCCTTTCTTTGTAGATACAGGTGCAGCCAGATCGGTTCTGAAAACTTCTGACACTCCACCGGACGTCATACTTTCTCCTGACTACATTTCATGTGTTGAAGCGGTTGGACGACCAACCCAGACTCGCTTAACCTACCCTGTGCCAATTGGACATCATGGACTCCTGTATAAACTATTTAAACTCTCTCTACTTCCCCAACTAATCTGCTTGAAGCAAAATCTTCTACAAACGATGAATGCTACTATCAGATATAATTCTTCTGGAATGTATTTGGACTACAATACTCCAATTTCACATGAAGCTCTACAAGCTTTTTCCTGCGCTTCCTTGTTTTATCCACATCAAGCAATACCTCCTTAACTTTTGACACAAGTCCCCTCCTGAAGTTTGGTCTAAAGGTCCTGATGATGTCAGCATCCATACAGTCTCACCTGTACATGTCTTCTTGAAAGAGGGTGCTACCCTGCCTCGCTTGCCTCGATATCTCTTTAAGCATGATCAAGAACAATCTCTGGAGTCACAAATCAGAACATTCCTGGATAATGGGGTACTCATCCATTGCATTTCTCCTGCAAATACACCTCGGTTCCCTGTTCACAAGAAAAGTTATCCCTGGTGAACCTCCAAAAATACCTTGGTTTCAGGACTCAGGAGCAGTCATTGCTTTTAACGGATTATGAGAACCCTATGGTCCCCATAGCTCATGTTTTCTCACCCAAAGTACCTTTCTCCAGCTGCCTACTTCACAGTCTATGGTTTCGGGCAATGTCTTCTTCATGTCCCACTAACAAGGACGTCAAAAACCCTTCTGCTTTCACTTATCATGCCCACCTGAACGAGGAATGCTTCAAAGGGGCACAGAACTCACCAACCAGTTGACTCAAGCCTTGCGGGGACATGTATAATATTCTCTTGTGTGCACCTGATTTTCCAACTTGTCAATCAAGCCTTTGAGTCTTCTTAAAACATTTGGCATCAATCAACTGCAAAGTCTCACAGTCCAAGCTCCAATGGTGTTCTAAGAAAGTTGTATTCCTCGGACATTGCATATCACAAGGTACCAAAACCTTTCCCCGATGATCGGGAAAAAGCTTGATGCTAAATTTCTTAATCTTAAACAACTACAAGGATTTCTGGGCCCTCGTCACTTACTGTCGTCAATGGATATCCAATGCCTCCAGTCTTCTGCAAGTTTTACACTATTCTTACAAGGACATTAGTTACACCAATGAACTCTAACTTGAGGCACAAGAGTGTTTTCAAAGCCTAGAAAAAAACTTATCCTACAAGCTCCGGCTCAGGGAATCCCGGACTACTCACAGCCTTTCAACCTCTTCCTATTTTGAAGACTATGGCCAAGCTTCCAAAGTCCTGACACAAAAACATGGAGAGCGTATGAGACCTCTTGGATACTATTCTTGCAAGTTAGATAGTGTTGCATGGACTGTCCCTACTTGCCTCAGAACTGTCATTGCTGCACAAGTTCTTCTTTAAAAAACACAAGACATCATTTTAGGCCATCCGGTCAATGTTTTGGCTCCTCATGATCTACAAGGGATCCTGAAACAGTCGCAGCAACGTCATCTCAGTAAACAGCGCCATCTCCGTAAACAATGCCCATTACTGAAGCCTGAAAATGTCACTTTGAAGAGATGTACTACTCTCAACCCAGCCACTCTGCTTTCTCTGTCAAGGGGGGAAGATGAAGATGAAGATCAGTCTACCACAGATGAAGACCAGACTGCCGCGGATGAACCTCTTCATGACTGTCTTGAACAAACGGAGGCTGAAACCTCCCATCTTCCTACTGTCTCTACATCCAAGTTGGAGAGCCCAGACTATGTCGTCTTCACAGATGGATCCAGATATGCGGACGATCAAATACAGGATTTGCTGTGGTTACCTTGCACGAAACCATGAAGGCTGCATCTTTACCTTCGAGAATGCCAGCCCAAGAAGGTGAACTCTGGGCTGTAACAGAAGCTTGTAAGCTCGCCAAAGAGAAGACCATGAACATAACACCGACTCAGCCTATGACTTTGGCCTGAAGTGGACCCTGCGAGGTTTCCAGACAGCTAGTGAAACGCCCATAAAGAAACAAGAAGCCATTCAGACTCTGATGCATGCTCTCTAATTGACAGCTCAAGTGGCCATTTTGAAGACTAAAAGCCCATGGAAGAATAGAGACCGTGGAAGTAGAAGGCACCTACAGAGCAGACCTTGGCTGCAAAGGCCACAGCTCTCTTCCCAGAGATTCGAGAGGAAACAGGAGTGGCTGTATATGTGCTGACCAGAGCAGAGAAGAAAGGAGAATGTGATAAGAAAGAAGGAGAATGTGAGAAGAAGGAAAGAAGAAGGTGAGAAGAAGGAAGAAGGAAAGAATAGAGAAGAACAAGAAGAGAAGAACCAAGGACAAAATGCATTGAATCCAGGTGTTAACCTGTTGAGACAATCTCAAACAACTCGAACAAGCCCGAAGGAAAGGAAAGTGGGGAGAAATTGGGAGCAGAGATACACCAATGATGGTTTTAGAGAAAGACAATAGACTTTTGTTTACCAAGAGCATTTAAATCCAGCTGTAGTACAATGGGATCATAGTAATACCCACAGAGGAACTAACCTGATGTTTTCTTAAATCAACAAGATATACCTAGCAACAAGAATCTTCATTTCTACGGATAGTAGCCATGCTAAGAAGTTGTGAAATATTAAATACTTGTAACTCAGGAGGGGCTGATGCCAACACAAAGGAAATATTTGGGCTTAACACTATATCCTCTCAAACGGATCCAGATTGAACACATTGAATTACCCAAGAGTGGAAAAGTACAAAATAGTTGGTGGTGGATATGTTCTCATGATTTTCCTGAAGTCTACCTAGTTCCAAACATGACTGTCAAACCACTATGAAGAAACTATTGACTGAATTGATATGCAGATTTGGGATCCCTGAGATTATTAAATCTGAACAAGGACCTGCCTTCACTGCAGAAGTAACCAGAGACATTTGGTAACTAATAGGAGCTGACCTCGACCTGCACACTCCCTACCATCCCGAATTCAGCAGGAAAGTGGAAAGAATTAACGCCACTCTGTAGAACAAAATGCTGAAAGCTAGCAAATAAACATCTCTTCCCTGGCCCGAGATCCTACCCATTACACTCAATTCTGTCAGAAATACCCCTCGGTAGCTCCACTGGTCTAACTCCTCAGGAGATAGTATTCTTAGGCCCAGCCAGATTAGGGAGGTTTCACACATAGCAGTTGAGTGCAGGGAACGATAGCCTTGTAAAATAGTTATAAATCTGTAATTGAATTGAAACTAATCCTGCCATAGTGTTCTCCTCCATTTCAGATCCAGACTCTGATCAAAGCTACATGACTTTGTGTGGGTGCAAAAACACTCAGAGACTCTCTGGAGCCCAGAATTGACCATACAGTACTCCTGAAGTCCCCCAACCTCCATGAAACGTGAAGGAAACCCCACCTGGGTGCAATGCTTACACTGCAAGAAAGTGACTGCGACCAATAATCATCATTGAATTTTTTTCCCTTATCCTTTCCATATGTTGTCTAGTCTGGGTGTGTGTAAAAATTGCAAGAGGGCCGACCAAGGAGGGTGCCTGATGAAAATTCAAAGCAGGGATCAGGTCAAAGCAGGGTTTGAATCACTTACGCCCCAGATAACAATCAACAAAAGTATGGACTGGGTAAATTACATAAATTTGTAATCAACAGAGTTTGATAATTACACCGAGATGCCTTACAAGGTTATAGCTGAACAATTAAGCGCCACCTCCATCATGACTCTCCAAATCATTGAGGGTTATGAGATTATAAACAATCCCATTGGTGCCTCAGGGGGGACTGCTCTTTAGGTGGCACCTGGCGGTCGTTGGTCAACGGTCATCCTTACCATCAAAGGCTCTGGGGGGAGGGCGACGTTGCTTGGTTAGCCCCTTGGAGCCCGCCTAGCAGTGGTTCAGTGGGTCAACACCCGCTCTACCTGTTCACCCTGCTGTCTAAGGAGAGTGACCTTTTTCCCTTCTTTTTCAGTTTAGGGAACAGCATCAATCACCATTCCCGCTCTAGGGGGGAGTGTTAGAACAGACATTTGATGTTTTTAGGGGGACTGTCAAGTCGGTAATTTAAGGAAAAAAACACACAAGTCTGTTTCATCATTACATTCTTATTAAGCTCATCAGATAGTTTGTTAAACTGCTTTTACTGCTATACATCCTTATCGAACTATCAGATATCTCTCACACAGCTTTCCTTGAGACAGATGCGGTGTCTGCTAGAACCAAGAAAGTCAAGGCCTTCCTCCTCCCCCCAGATGATACAGAGCATTTGGGAATGTGTCATATCAGCTAATGCTTCATACGTACATGCAAATTATAACTTCTCTCTTAGCAACCACCAATTAACCAATTCTGTAGTGATAAAATAGTCATGTGATTAAAAAGTTCTATTGGAATGTAATTTACGGTGATTACACTTTAGATTTCATGTCCCAGCCAAGCGTATGGGTCATACTTCTCGAGCTCCAGCTGCCGGCAGCAATAATAATAATATAATTCGGAGGAGGTATTTAATTGGATAAGGAGTGGAACAAAGAGAATTTCCACACCTTTAATCATCTTGACAAGGGGATCTATATATACCTGACTGAGGGGTCTGTATATATCTGCCTACCTGAGGAGACCTATATGTACCTGCCTGAGATGGCCTTTATATACCTGCCTAACAGAGGGGATCTATATATACCTGCCTTACTGAGGGGACCTATACATGCCTGCATAACTGAGGGGACCTGAATACCTACTTGAGGGGACCTATATAGCTTCCTATCTGATGAGGGTAGCTATAGAGCTACCTAAGGGGACTCATATATCTATAAGTAAGGATCTGCTGGAAAAGTGAGAATTCTAACATATTTGTGTTCAAATCTGCAGTGTTGGCTGGGAGAAATCAACATGAAAATGTGGACCGGATGGAGAAGAAAAGGAAACGTGAACGACTTATCAGAGAAAAGTCACCTGTGAGTCACTAAATGTACCTGAACTGTAATCACTTATATGTGTGCAAAGTGTAATGATCTTTATTCAGTAATGTTGTGGCGGTATTATTCAGTCTCTGTATAGTGGTGATATGGTGTTGTGGTATGATTCAGTCATTATGTGGTGGTGATATGTGGTCATAGGGTTGTCATATTATTCAGTCATTATGTGGTAATGTTGTGGCGGTATTTTTCAGTCATTATGTGATGGTGATATTTGGTCATGGTGTTGTGGTATTATTCAGACACTATGTGGTGTTGATATGTGGTCATAGAGACTGAATAATACCACCACACTTTGTGGTAGTGATCTGTCATGCTGTGACAGTATTTGGTCTTAGTGGAATTATTGGTTATTTTGGCCTTGAGATTCTGATTTTATGTAGCGGTTTTATTTGGTAATTGTACAACTATTATTTAGTGGTTTTATACTCAGTACTTTGTATTATAGCTTTTGATATATTTTTATTTATATAAAATGTGTTATTTGGGGAGGAGGGCATATATCTTTAGACCTTTTATGTTCACCATCGGTGTCCTACTGTAATTAGGTGAGGGAGACTCAGAAGCCCCAGCACTCTATCTTGATTACAGATTAGTGTGATGATGTCAATGCATCGGTCTGTATAAACTGAAGCGAGACTGGGCGGGGCCAGCACATATCACTAAGCGGGGTTCACACGGCTTATTCATGCCGTAATTGCAGGACGGATTTCACCCGCAATTACGGCTTGAGTAATGGGCGGGGGCGCTGCTCGCCAGCCACATAGACATGCATTATCCACGGCGCGTATCCCGCCAGGAAAATGTGCATGTCAATTTCTCTCCGCCCGGCGTATTCGCCGAGCAGGGAGGAGAGACGGAATCCACAGTTCTCTATGAGAACTGTGTATTACCGTAATGGCTGGCACGGATTTCAGCCCTATTGCAGCGCAGTAAGGTGCACAATACGGCTGCAATCCGTGCCCAAAATAAGCCGTGTGAACGGCCCTTAAAAGCTCTTTGTCAAATATCTGGAACCATTCCTCAACAATTTTTGCAATGTTGCAGGGCACCTTATAATGCTGAAAGCAAAGACTTCGACCTGGAAGAACCCTTCACAGAGTGATACTCGAATAGCAAGTTGTGACAAAAATAGGGGTTGCTCTTTAAAGGGGTGTGAGTTTTATACAGTAAAAGGATGTGTATACATTTACTTAGAACCTACATATCAGAGGTACTTTGCAGTTTTTACTAACAATCTCCTTACCAAGGTCTTTCATAAGGAAATGGACCAAGCTGAACTCAAAAATAAAGATGCTGGCTTGTTAGCATTCCACAGAAACTTAGAACTCTTAGACCAAAGTGCAGCTTAGCTAGGAAGTGAATGACTGTCTTATATGGACAATAATGAACTTACAGCTCAGTCATGCACTAACATTGTGTACACATTGTTGATGTATTTAGCTTAGGCTATAAATGCTGAGTGGGAACTTCTCCAACACTTTCTAAGTAGAGTTTGTTTTATATTAGTTTCATGGTATGACAAATGGTATAAATACATTGATAAATTTCCCATACAGCTTAAGGCCCCTGGTTCCCATCTTACAGTATATGATAAAACGAAGTGAAGTCAGTGGAAGCCATAACAGTCAATATATACTGAGCTCTCCTAGTGGAGGCTGCAGGAAAATGCCAGGACTTTATGTGTGGATCTGTCTTAAAGGGGTTTTGCCACAAAGTTAAATTGACATGGGAAGTTTGTAAATTAAATAATAAACATTTTCACCATTCATCATTATTAAAAATTCTGGACCATTTTTTTCTTAGCTGCTCCTTTAGTGATCTATTGTTTACACCTCGTCTCCAGGGGATACGACCAGGGATGAGAGCTCCTCAGTCCTGGTCGCACATGTTCAGACATCACCTCTCCTCTCAGGCAGCTACTGAGTGTTCAATCGCCAGGTGCTGTCATTCTACTCCTGTCCTCTGTACTCCTTAATAATTAGTCAAACAGTGTAAATAAATAAAACAAAAAGAAACCTCAATCAGGTATGTGCATTGATAAAGAGAGAAAAACCCCACAGGTTTCGTTCCTGCAGGGATTTGAACTGAGGACCCTTG
Source organism: Phyllomedusa bahiana (assembly GCA_025379985.1). Classification (NCBI taxonomy): domain Eukaryota; kingdom Metazoa; phylum Chordata; class Amphibia; order Anura; family Hylidae; genus Phyllomedusa; species Phyllomedusa bahiana. The sequence continues at coordinate 57,786 of JAODAL010011269.1, read as the reverse complement.
TGCCTGGAGGCAAAAGTTTTACCTCTGAGCTACAATGTAGCTACTTACAGTTCTACATATAAACAGACCCTTCTTTGACTAAAGAGAGGAAAGGCCTGGTGATGTCATCCTGCAGGGTCACATGATAGGCAATTCAAACAAATCACACACGCCCCCTTCTGAGCACACAGAGCTAAAGAGCTGGATGCAGGAGATATGAAATGAGATCATGGCAAAACCTATTTAAACCAGCAGTACCAAACCTATCCCTTTCCCCTACAGCATCACTCTTCTATTTTACAGATCTATTTCTTCCCCTGCAGCGCCATATCTACTCCTTCCCTCTTATAGCATCTCTTTAAGCAAGGAATCTTCCATCTCTATTTCCTTTCCCCTTCCACGGGTTGTTATTAGTATTTCCAGAGCACCATACAGCCAAAGCATCTGCCCCCCGACCTTATTACCAGTTTCAATCTTGCACTGTGTCCCTTCTTCAAGAAAAAAATAACCAGGGCCTTGACAGCAGCCCTGCCTCTACAGCACAGATCTCCAGCAATGCAGGACCACATCCCCCCACTCATCACTTATGGAACACTACCACCTACCCACTCCCTGTGAGACAGTCTTCCATGTTACTGGAGTAGTATGCAGCCGTTACCAGCAAACTGATGGTTCAAGCAATAACTCACATAAGTGCAGGAGCTCTCAGCGGTATGGGCATGGCTCCTACAAAGTGAAAACAATGGATTGGAGAGTTGAAACAAGGGAACAGTACCACTTTCACTGGCCTTGTCTACTCATTGCAAATACAGTAATTGTGATGGATCAGTGCTCTGGAAGTAGATAGGATAGCTAGTTGATTCACATCATTTCAGTTCACTGGCTGTCGCCACCCAGCAGCCACTCTCCGTCAATCATCTGCATTCAAGGTATTCAGCTAAAAAGCAGATGAAGCATTTCTTTACGCAGTTTAAAACATTAGCAGAGCATCTCTACTGTTGTGTTATCACTAACTACACATGGCTGCAGGTTCTGCCTGTGTGCAACTTCCAGAAACAATGGCCACTGGGGTTGTCCATTATTTGCATCATGAGTCCCGTCACTGCACTGTGATGTTTTCAGGACATATAGGCAGACTGAGATGAAGTTTACCATTATATTATTTATTAGAATATCCATACACTGATCTCCTCCATCCACTACACAGTTCACAACTCAAATTTACATCACTTCCTGTCTGTCACATGTCTTCTCCTCTCACAGGGAGACAGAACTTTGCTGTAAGTTTCATCAACCCCTTCAATCAAAACAACAGATAATGACTAGAGATGGGTGAATTTCTCAAAAATTCTGTTCGGTAACTTCGCCGAATTTCCCGACAAAAATAAATTCGGTCCTAATTACTTCGGGACGAATCACATTAAAAAACAGCTATTTCCAGGCTGCACAGAGCCTGCATGGTGCTGTAGAACGTTGTGCCATGCTTAAATATGCAGAGGGAGCTTGGTTTGGTCTTCATACAATGTTGTGTTTTAGTATGACACATAGATGACTGCCTCCACTCTTAGAATTGCTTCACTCTAAAATTCCCTGGGCACTTAAGAGGGCAAAACTGACCAAAAAACTGAAGGGGGAATATAGCCTGATAAAGTCATGGCAGCGACAGCTGGAAAAAAACAAGCTGAGGGCTCAGGTGGCAACATCAGTGACAGAGTGTGGAGGTGACGGCGGCAGCCACAGCAGCATGAGGTCAGACAGTGGCACAATGACATTCTGGAGGTGGCAAAAACAGGACTAGGCCACAGAGTGGCACAATGACACAGTGTCTAGGTTACGGCAGCAGCCACAGCAGCAGCATGAGGTCAGACAGTGGCACAATCACATTCTGGAGGTGGCAAAACAGTAGTAGGCCACAGAGTGGCACAATGACAGAGAGTGGAGGTGATGGTGCAGCAGCATGAGGTCAGAAAGTGGCACAATGACATTCTGGAGGTGGCAAAAACAGTAGTAGGCCACAGAGTGGCACAATGACAGAGAGTGGAGGTGACTGTGGCAGCAGCATGAGGTCAGAAGGTGGCACAATGACATTCTGGAGGTGGCAAAAACTGGAGTAGGCCACAGAGTGGCACAATGACAGAGAGTGGAGGTGACGGTGGCAGCAGCATGAGGTCAGACAGTGGCACAATGACATTCTGGAGGTGGCAAAAACTGGAGTAGGCCACAGAGTGGCACAATGACAGAGAGTCGAGGTGACGGTGGCAGCAGCATGAGGTCAGACAGTGGCACAATGACATTCTGGAGGTGGCAAAAACTGGAGTAGGCCACAGAGTGGCACAATGACAGAGAGTGAAGGTGATGGCGGCAGGAGCAACAGCATGAGGTCAGAGAGTGGCACAATGACACAGTGTGGATGTCATGGCACCAGCAACAACAGCAGCAGCATGAGGTCATAAAGTGGCACAATGACAGAGTGTGGAGGTGGGTGGCAATACCAGTCCCTGGTAAAGATGGTTGGTGGCAGATGGAGAAACAGTCAGCAGATGTGTGGCATCAGGTGGGTGGCGGCATCAGAATAGTGGCTGAGGCAGGTAGTTTGAACCCAGATTTATTTCTCACAGTTTGGGTGATGCGTCATGGCTGATGTAGTCTGAAGCCTAAGGCATTGGTGTGTGGAAATCCTGGCCGATCCACGCCTGATTCATCTTGACAAAGGTCAGTCGCTCCACATTTCCCGGGTTCTCCTTGGGGTAACGATGGCCCCCGTTGCACTGAACACCCGCTCTGATGCCACACTACTGGCTGGGCAGGACAGCTTCTCCACTGCAAACTCGGCAAGTTGCGGCCACACATCCAGTTTGGCTGCCCAGTAGTCCAGCGGATCTTCTAACTGGGGTGGCAGAGTGCTGTCCAAGTAGGCCACCAACTGTTGGTTCAGGGTCTGCTCCACGTCCTGCTGCTACTGGCGACTGCCCTCCTCACTAGGCGGGTGAAGGAAGCTGCTCATCAGTGACTCCAGACTTAGGTTACTACCGATGGAACTGGTACAGCGACTACCCCCCCCCCGCACCTTCCCCAGCAGCCGCGGCAGTAGTAAGTGAGCTCTGAAGAACTCCCCGGTCAGACCTGTCAGAGGAGGGATGATGCCGCACATAGGCAGCGGCCAACTGACTACGGAGGATTTCCCTATATAATTCGAGTTTGTCCTCCCTATCAATAGCTGGGAAAAAGGCTCACATTTTGGACCGGTAGCGAGGGTCCATTAGGGTGGAGAGCCAGCACGCATCCCACCGCCGGATGCTGACTATTCGCCTGTCACTAGCCAGGCAAACCAGCATGCTGCGGGCCATCTGCACAAGTGACTCCGAGGGGCTCCCTGCCTCCATCTCCACTGTATATTGCCACGGTGCTTGCGGGTCATCTGCCTCATCTTCCTCATCTCCATCTACCTCCTCCAGCTGCTCCTGCTCCTCCTCTCTTGTCACCTGGGTAGAAAATCCACTCATTTCACCAGACAATGCTTCTGCTTCAATGTCCTCCTCCTCCTCCTCCATTTCAGTCCCCACCGGACTCATGTGGCCACGAGATGTAGTCGCCACGTCTCCAGTCCCCTGCCCAGATAGATTTTTCAGCATCTGTTCCAGGACATGAAGCAGTGAAATGACGTTATTCATCCCGTAGTCCTGGCGACTGACAAATAACGTCGCCTCCTCGAATGGCCTCAGCAAATGGCAGGTGTCACGCATGAGCTGCCTCTGGCTGACATCAAAGTTACACAGGGGAGTACTCCTGTCCGCCTGGATCATCAAAAAATAGTTAATGGCCTTTCTCTGTTCATACAGTCGGTCCAACATGTGCAGGCTGGAATTACAACGGGTGGAAACATCGCATATCAGAGTGTGTTGGGGGAGGCCATTCTGACGCTGCAACTCGAGGAGGGTGTTATTGGTTTTGTAGGAATGGATGAAGTGCATGCACAGTTTCCTGGCCATTTTCAGAATCTTCTGAAATTCGGCGGAAGACTTCAGGAACCTTTTCACAACCAGATTGAATACACATGCGCCATGCAGGGCGCATGGACCATCCCTCCTCGGAGCAGCGCGGACACCATGTTACTCCCATTGTCCGTCACCATGGTTCCGATTTGCAGTTGGCGCGGAGAAAGCCACACATCGATTTCTTGCTGCATGACGTGGAGCAGTTCCTCCCCTGTGTGTCTTCGTTTGCCGAGGCAAGACAGGTGTAGAACTGCGTGACACCGCTGTGCCCTACACATGTGGTATGATGAAGCAGTTCTTATGGAGGCTGAGATGGTGGTGGTGGAGGAGGAGGCGGACATTGGCGCAGGAGCCGCAGTTTGACAACGTGGAGGAGAAAGCGACGTCTCCTGTCCAAGTTGTTGGTGTGCCTGGGCAGGAAGCACATTCACCCAGTGGGCCGTAAAGGACATGTACTAGCCCTGACCGTAGTTACAGCTCCAGGTGTCCGCACTGCCATGCACCTTGGAACAAACCGATAAGCTCAAGGACTGGCCCACCTTCTGTTCTACATATTTATGAAGTGCTGGTACTGCCTTTTTGGAAAATAAATTACGGCTTGGAACTCTCCATCTCGGCTCGGCACAAGCCATTAGTTCTCTGAACGGTGCAGAGTCCACCATTTGGAAAGGGAGGGACTGCAGTACCAACAACTTGGACAGGAGCACGGTCAGCTTCTGCAACTTAGAATGGTTGGATGCATATTGTTGTCTCTTTGCAATCGCCTCGCTGAACGACTGCTGGCGCCATGAGTAGCGAGGAGCAGGAGCATCTGGACCGGGAGATGATGTCAAAGAGAAACAGCTCCCTTCTGCAGAGGTGGTGGAGCCTTGACTGGCTGCAATGGCATGCGTGCCACTGGGCGCTGCTGCTGCTGTTGCTGCGGCGGCAGGATGGACCACCACATCTGAGCCACGTTTCTCCCAGGCCACCGGATGGTGACGCTGCATGTGTTGACGCAGGGCCGTGGTGCCAACGTTAGCTCCCTGGCCACGCTTCACTTTCTGCCTACAGATTCTACATATACCCATATTCGGCTCCTCTGGTGTCTTAGCAAAGAACTGCCACACCACCGAGTAGCTGATTTTACCACCAACGCTCCGCACTGAGTGACTACTGCCGCCGCTGCCTCGCTCAGCCCCTGTGCCGCTACTTTCTTGGCCGCTTGGCTCCCGACCTCACACTGCTGCTATCCTGTTGACTCACGGCCACACAACCCACTTGCTGGCTGCGCAAGCTGACGCCCTCTTTTCCTGACGATGATGAAGCCTTGCCTCACCCGGCTCCCAAGTGCGGTCGGCTACATCATCATCTATTTGTGTTTTATCGTCACTGCTGTCCTCATCACTGGTCTTGGTATGCAGAGGCTGACCCCTCACAACATGACCTCCCATGCCACTCTTAACATCTATACTTTGCCGCCTACTGCAAGAAGCAGGGGATATTGGCCCCATTTCTTCGCTGCCAAGTAGCTGCTGACTGCCCTCCTCAAATTGTTCATCCTCGCTATATAGTGGCGCTGAGCCCAGACCACATAGTAGATCTCTGGCTGAGGGAACCGGATGGGACAGAGGCGGGTAGAGGACAGGTGAGGGCCGCTGACACGCTCCCGTGCCATGCCAACTAAATGTTGTGTCTGACGTTCCCACCGACTCTTGGCTGGGGTTGTCAGATGTTATCTGGGAGGAAGTGGATGACCTAGTCAACCAATCAAGAACCATTGGGTTGCTGAACAACACACGGCCGCTAGATGACAGCGGCATTTATGGCCTCACCGAGTGACCCCTGCTGCGACGTCCCCTTGCTGTGCTGCGACCTGGGCCTGCTCCAGTAATGTTTGTGCCTCTGCCACTCGCAGGTGAAGAGCCTGCCACCTCTCTGTCTGACATACTGTTTGTTCTAAAATGTACAGACACTGTTTGATGAAGATATCTGTATATGATAAATACACACCCTGTATTTGACTCCAAATGAACCCACTAAGAAGTTTGGGTAACCCTTGGATATAAATTGCGCTCCACAAATGGCCAGGAAAAATTGACTTGTATGTGCCGTTTAAAAACTCTGTGTATTGTACGAATATAAAAGCACAAACAGGCTCAATTAACCTTCGGATATGAATTATGCTACAGAATTTCTTCTGTGGGGTTGAAAAACAAAGTTTCTTTTACTGAGTACAACTGCAGAAAAACACTTAGTTAACCCTTGGATGTAAATTGCGCAAAAGAATTGAGCAGCCAAAAACTACCAGCTTTGTAGCGTGTTACAACGGCGTGTTTTTTACGCTACACAACAAGAGGAAAACTTGTAATTAACGTTCGCTTGTGAACTATGGTACAGGAAAAATTTATTTTTTGGCGGTGAAATAAACGTTTTCTTTTAGTCACCACAGCAGAAAAACAACGCTTAATTAACCTCTGGATGTAAATTGCGCAAAAGAATTGAGCAGCCACAAACTACTAGCTTTGTAGCATGTTACAATGGCGTGTTTTTTACGCTACACAACAAGAGGAAAACTTGTAATTAACCTTCACTTGTGAATTATGCTACAGGAAAAATTTATTTTTTGGCGGTGAAAAAGACGTTTTATTTTAGTTATCACAACAGCAGAACAACGCTTAATTAACCCCTGGATTTAAATTGCGCAAAAGAATTGAGCAACCCAAAAACTACGAGCTTTGTAGCGTGTTACAATGGCGTGTTTTTTTACGCTACACAACAAGAGGAAAACTTGTAATTAACCTTCGCTTGTGAACTATGCTACAGGAAAAATTTATTTTATGGCGGTGAAATAAACGTTTTCTTTTAGTCACCACAACAGCAGAACAACGCTTAATTAACCCCTGGATGTAAATTGCGCAAAAGAATTGAGCAACCAAAAGCTACGAGCTTTGTAGCGTGTTACAATGGCGTGTTTTTTACGCTACACAACAAGAGGAAAACTTGTAATTAACCTTCGCTTGTGAATTATGCTACAGGAAAAATGTATTTTTTGGCGGTGAAAAAGACGGTTTATTTTAGTCACCACAGCAGCAGAACAATGCTTAATTAACCCCTGGATGTAAATTGCGCAAAAGAATTGAGCAACCAAAAACTACGAGCTTTGTAGCGTGTTACAATGGCGTGTTTTTTACGCTACACAACAAGAGGAAAACTTGTAATTAACCTTCGCTTGTGAATTATGCTACAGGAAAAATGTATTTTTTGGCGGTGAAATAAACTGTTTCTTTTAGTCACCACAGCAGCAGAACAACGCTTAATTAACCCCTGGATGTAAATTGCGCAAAAGAATTGAGCAGCCAAAAATGAAGTGGTATTTGTATTGTAAAAACGCTGTTTCTTTAAATGAATACAACAGGAACAGGCTTAGATCACCCTTGGATATTCAATGTGCTGTGAGCAGATAGCATTAAAATGTATTTGCAGCTGCACTGGACACACACTGGACTTCAGATCCAATACCCCACAAAATCAGAAATAGAACGTTAAGAGAAGCAGTCTCTGAGACAAGCTGAGACACCCCCCAAAAATCGCTGTATAAAAGTGAGTTCTTTAGTATCAGCTATCATAAGCAGCCGCAGCAGCACCTTCCCTAATTACAGTGAGAGCGGTATGAGCTCCCAGCGTCGCGCCCGGACTTATATAGTGCGGTGACGTCACAGAATCCCGCCGGTCTCTGATTGGTTTCATCCCTGCACATGTCATGTAGGCTATGCCCTTCTTCCTCCCAGAGTTCTTTGCTCCATGTAACGCCATGTGCTCGCAGCCATTTTATCAATTAAAAGCACACTTCGTTCACCCGAAGTACCCCAAACTTCGACTTCGTTCCGAACCGAAGTTTTCCTGAAATTCTAAACGAATTCAACTTCGTTAGAATCAATTCGCCCATCTCTAATCATGAGCATCAAAATGTCACAGTTATCTAAATACTAATAAAATGAAGACAGAAAGGAGAACCAAGTCTATTCCTCTTCAATGAGTTTAAATCCTCTAATAGGATTTTATCTTAAATAGCTGGGATCGCTGCTTACCAAAGAGGTAGTCACTTCTGATTGAGAACCGCTACTCTCACTTGTCACCCGCTCCAGTCCCCGTATGACCTCATGTCTGCTGATGCCATTTTCCCCACACTCACCTCTCCCCATCCTGCTCTGCTTACTGTCACTAGTCCAAGCCAGTGTGCGCATACTCATCCTTTAGGGTTTAAAGGGACAGCACACTTTTGACACCCAGTCACCTCACGTCTCCTCCTTTATTAGAACACGTCCCCCTGACTCCCTTGCCAATTTGCTGGTGTTTCATGATTAGCATGTTCCTTGTGCCCCGTTTTCTGATATTGACCCTTGATTTATGTTTATCGACTATTTTCTGCCTGCCCTAACCTTTCTGCCTGTGACCCAGTTACTTCGCTACCTGTCGCTTTTTCTGAACTCTCTGCCTGTGACTTGATGATGAGTCTGCTGCTCCCTGGGTACTACGTTGGCACATCGGCTGTCACCGCCAGCGGCCATGTCAGTGGCAGCCAAATCCAACCTGTCTTGCGACAGACTCTGGTGAATACTGGAGGAGTTCTTAGACTCCAATCCCTCTTGGGGTTTGAGTCATATCTCGCTGTGATCCAGTGGACCACCACCTCACCCTGACATCAGTAACAGCTCATTCTGTCTGTGAGGGTTCCCTAACACTTTCTATTGGTAGTACTTTGAAATGTATAGAATTCCTATGGATGGAGTGTTCATTCTGCTCAGCTGTGACCATATTTATCTATTTGGTTGTTATATAGTATTCTGCTGGGTCATATGCAGAAGAAGTATTATTGTAGTTAATTTGTGTAATGAAAACTTTATCCCCCTCTGTATAGAGGATGGCGGGCATGTTGTTCCTGATCTGCATAGTGTTTCATTTTGTTTTTGTTGACTAAATCAGTTGGTTGTATGGTAGAATCAGCTAGTAGTATATGGGTAATCATATCAGGAATATACAGTAGATACGATGAGTTCTGCTGAACATGAGCTGTGCAGGAGCAGCATTAGTTGTTGAGTGTGGCATACTTCTGTAATTGCGCAATAATTTGTATAGAGTCAGTTTTAGAGGTATGTTCTCTAGATGAACTGATCATACGCTCTTCCCCAAAAGTGCACATAAATCTTTCCACAATTACATTTACTTGTAGCCAGCAAAATGTTACCTTCCTGTGAGTAAACCCATGATATTCAGAATATAGTTCAAATGTATGTCCATTGAACGCAGGCCCATTGTCTGTTTTGAATTCTTGTGTTATACCATATGCTGAAAAAATGTTGTCCTATTCTGGTATAACACTGTCTGCCGAGGTTGAAGAGAGAAATTCCATTTCAGGATATGAATATTCATCAAATGTTTTGCCCATTAGGCAGTGAACCATAGATGTCAACTGCTACTTCTTCCCATACAGCAGTAGGTGGAGGAGATGTTTGAAAGGGGTCAGGTTTTGATGAAGGAGTAATTAGCTGGCAGATGGAATAATGTTTTATTACATCTTCTACTAACTTATTCATATTTGGAAACCACACTTTTTCCCACAGAAGTTTTTTTTGTACCAACAGATCTCATATGAGCTTCATTAGCAATTTGTATCACAAGACCTTAAGAACAACCAATTTGGTGCCTCGGAGAATGAGATGCTCCTCAGTAAATGACCATTCTGCTCTCACACTTGAGAATAATTTTAACTCTTGCCAGAACTGGAAATTTTGCTCTTTGAATCTCATGCCATTCTGAATAATGTGTTCTAAGGCACAGAGTGTTTTGTCATCCATTGTTGCAGTAACAAACTGGTCAGCTGAAAATGCCTTTAGTACTGCTTGGACTGTAACAAAATTAATATACTCTTCAGTTGACTGATGCATAGTTTGATCTATATCTGTGGGATATCTTGAAATGTAGGCAACTGGATAGCTGTACTTTACAGGTCTGTGAACAATTTTGTAATTATAACCGTGGAGCCGCAGACCCCACCGTTCAGTCCTTGCTGGCATCTTTGCTCTTGAATTTAAAAAAATGGTGAGGAAAGCTTGATGATAAGTAGCAATAGTGAAAGGAGCCCCATAGAGAAACAAATAAAAATGTAATTTTATATATAAATAATAAATTGTTATATAATTTAATATTAATTTGATATGCGATAATTCGACATTCTGGGGATATATAGTTTTAGATTAATTTTATATTTAATTTTATCTTCATTTTATGTTATTTAATTTTATATAATTTAATAATTAGCATTAATTAATTTGTATTACTTTAGTGGTATTAATTGAGAAACAATTGACATTTTAGCCTTTTCGGCAATTCGAGTTCGTCTACAACAACTTTTGTCTCAGTCAGACCACTTTTAACTTAATCTGGTTTGTACTTACAGTCTTGTTCTTAATTTTTGTGTTACACATACATAACTGTGTTTAATTGTACGAATCTGGTGCAACGCCACCGTAGCATAGGCGCAATCAAAAGTGGCGTGTCTGTTGCAGCTTGCGCCAAAGTTTGCCATACAAACATTCATACATCTATTGAACAGGGGCTACGACAGGTTTTTTGGATCAAATCGCGCCTGAAATTTACTGAACAAAAAAGAAAATTGATTAATCATAGTTTGTACATCCTAATCGATAGGATCAAAACTTGGCATTTTATATGCACTGACTACCAGAAATACAGTTGTGCTCAAAAGTTTACAAGTTTTAAATAATAATTTTTGCTTTCTTGGCCTTTTTTCAGAGAACATGAATGATAATACAAAAACTTATTTTCCACTCATGGTTAGTGGTTGTGTGAAGCCATTTATTGGCAAACTACTGTGTTTTCTCTTTTTAACCCCTTACCGCCGGAGCCAGTTTTGGCCTCTCTGACAGAGCCCCATTTTTGAAATCTGTCATGTGTCACTTTATGTGAGAATAACTTTTTGACACTTTAACCTATCCATGTGATCCATGTGATTCAGAGATTGTTTTCTCGTGACACATTGTGCTTTAAGATAGTAAGAAATTTTGGTCCAAAAAATGTTTGTTTATTTGTGAAAAAAAATATCAAATTATGGTGAAAATGTGAAAAATTTTACAATTTCAAACTTCAAAAATTTCTGCATGTAAGACAGATAGTTATTCCACTCAAAATAGTTTTAACTGATCTACCATATGTCTGCTGTAGTTTGGCATCATTTTTTTAAATGTCTTTTTTTTTTTTTTAACGACATTGGGGGGCCCTTTTTAAATTTTGTATTTAATTTTCAAATTTTCAAGAAAATTTGCAAAATACATATTTTTAGGGACCAGTCCAGTTCTAACGTGACTTTGATTGAACTGTATGTTAGATACCCCCATAAATGACCTCATCTAAGAAACTAAACCCCTTAAAGTATTCAAAACCGAATTTAGGAAGTTTATTAAACCATTAGATGTTTCACAGGAATTAAAGCAAAGTGGAAGTGAAATTTCAAAATTTCACTTTTTTTGCAGATTTTAAATTTTTATACATTATTGACAAGAATACGGTAAATGGATCAGGGAAATTAAAACTAAAAATTGATTCCAGATTCTGCTTTTTTCAGAGATATCCCTTTATGTGGCCCTAGTGTTTAATTTGGCTAACCCCCCAATAGGAGGAGAAACCTACTGGACTCTGGGGTCATCATTTTCATTACATTTTTTTTTAGGGGCAATTTCAGGTTTGCGGACACCCTAAGGTTCCAAAACTTAATAAATAACACTAAAAATAACCCATATTGGAAACTACCCCCCTTTAAAGGGAAATATATCCAGAGGTGTTGTGAGTATATGGGACCCACAGGGTTTCACAAATTTTTTTAGGTTCGGCTCTGAAAATAAAAAAATATATATTTTTTCCCAAAAATCTGCAATTTTAGCTGAAAATGTTTAATTTTTACAAGGAATCTTGGAAAAAAAGCCCCAAAAATTGGTTTTAACGCAATTTCTTCCAAGTTCGGCAATACCTTACCTGTGGTGGGTGTAAACTGCTGTTTGGGCGCATGGCAGGGGGTACAAGGGAGGGAGCGCTATTTGGCTTTTGGCGCACAGATATTGGTGGGGTCATGTCGCATCTGCAAAGCCGGTTCCATGCCGCGATCTTGCGCGCTCCGCCTGTGAGCGCGCAAGATCCGCTTGACGTACTCATACGGAAATTTGCGGGAACCCCTACCCGACATTGCCGTATGAGTCCGGCAAATGTCGGTAAGGGGTTAAATCATAATGACAACCAAAAACATCCAAATGACCCTGATCAAAGGTTTACATACACTGGTACATATCTTCACAAGGTCTTTTGCTTTTGTTCTTGGGTTGAAATGCACATGTCAGAGCAAAGCACATTCATCTCTGAGACAAAGAACCTGTCTCCTTCCTGAGCGTTATGATAGCTGTACATTCCTGTCTTGTTGTTACTTGCGTATAATTGCGTACAGATGGACAAGGCACCTTCAGGTATCTGGAAATTGCACCCAAAGATGATCCAGACTTGTGCAAGTCTGCAATTCTTTGATAACTTGGCTGATTTCTTTAGATTTTCCCATGATGTTACACACAGAAGCAGTGTGTTTCTGATGTGCTTTAAAATACATCCACAGGTGTGTCTGTAATTAACTTAGATGTTGCCAATAAACCTATCAGAAGCTTCCAAAGACATTACATCATCATATGGGCTGTCCCAAATTGTTTAGAGGCATAGTAATCCTAGTGTATGTAAACCTTTGACTTTTCAGAAAGTAATAAAAATGCCTTCAAATTCTCTCACTCATTATTCTAGCATTTGGTAAATAAAAATAATTTTGGTAATCCTTATTGACCTAAAACAGGTAAGGTTTATTCTGATTTTATGTCAGATAGAGAGAAAAACATGTATACGTGTCTTTTTATATAGTGTATGTAAACTTCTGGTTTCAACTGTACATATATAAACACACAAGCATCAGTGTGCATGTACAATGCCCAACTGTGATCTTTTTTAACAGGTGGAGATTGGAAAGCCCAGTGGTCACAGGCAATGAAACAGTCCACTAATCATATCACTGAATTTTTAACCTAGGAAATTAGAATCATTTTTGACAGATAAAGGTCAATAACATAATGACATGGGAAATTAGAAAATACAGCAAATTTTCTTTAAAATATTTTTAACATTAAAACTTAAATTTAGCCAAAAGTGACTGACACATCTAATTGGTTAGACAAAGGGAAGTGTTTAATCCATTACTCTAATCTATTAACCTTGTAACATTACTACAATGTGCTATTGAGTTCCCTTTGGATTGTCATAAAAGCTGGGCACCTAATGAAGGCCACCAGGACTCCTCTGTCAGCCCTTTAGGCCATGCGGCAGTCAATATGTAGTAAGCTACATATGAGTGAAATATTAACTACTTAAAAACACTAGACGTATGGGTACGTCCGGTTGACATTAAGGTTCCATGAAACGGGATTACTCAGTAATCCCACTACAAAGGCGGCTGGTGTCAGCTGCTTATTGCAGCTGACACACGCTGTTTAACCCTATAGATGTCATAGCATCTAAATGAATGAGAATGGTGCCAAAGACAGTTTCTCACTGCGATCAGCAGCCCCACGGCGACATTGCAGGGTGCCGATACATTTAATGGAAGCCTTATAAAGGTTTTCATTGTCACCGAAAAATGAAAAGCCTTGCTATTATGACTGGCTGTCAGGAATGGGTTAAAATACATTACAATTGTCATGTTCGCGCCATCTGGCTCTGGTCACCGGCCACGGCCGGTGCGACCATGACTGCGGCTTGGCTTTCTTTCCATGCTTTCTGTGTGAGCTCTGTTCTTAGACCTGGGATCCTAATTGATTTCTGGCCAACGCCCGTGGCCAGGAATCCTCCAGCACTCTTAGGGGTTAATCTGTTCTCTGGGTGATTGACAGTTTCTGCTTCCATTTACTTCTGCTCTTGTTCCTCCCCTTTCCTATTTATAGCCACTGCTTCCTCCTTCCTGTGCCTGCTATATTGGCTCCGTCGCTATAGTTCGCCTTTCTCTCTTTGGATATCCTGTGCTATTCTAACTCTGCTTGTTTTTCTGGTTACTCTTGGTCTCACGATTTTGTACTGCGCTGCCCGCCTCGTTAGCGACTAGGACTGTCCGACTACGCTTACTTGTTCTGTATTTGTTTGTCTCTGTCTGTGTTTCACTTGGCTCAGTGTAGTCATTAGTCTTCTTGTTGGGGCTGGCCTATTAAAGAGTCGGTTTCCCCCAAAAGGCAGGGTTAGAGGCTGGGATCAGTGTTAGGGACTCACTTGTCTGTGTCTTGATGTGTGTCCCTGACAACAATATTGGAACAAAAAATAATAATAATAATATTCTTTGTATGACCAAACTATAACAACTTGTATTATATGGAAACTACAACAGAAATTTGAGATGACACCTCAGGGACCCTCAACTATCCCGAGAATAAAGGGGATGCAGCTGTGGTATAGCACTGGATTTCCTTTATAGTTCTTCTCTGCACAGTGGAGGTTCGGTCACCTATAGGACCTGGATCTGCAGTGTGGCCCCATTCAAATGAATTGAGCCAGCTGCAGTTTTCTAATAACACACAATTATTGTCCCACTAAGTGTCAGGGTTGAATTAATTCAATTATATGTATGTCACCTGAAGGTAACTGAATACCTACATTTCTCACACTACCCATAACAATTCCCTAAAACTCAAATGTCCCATTACTACTGATGGCGAAACATTGGAGGGGGAGGGTATGTTAACATTTCTAAATGGTGAGGTTATTGTTCTATTCTTTATTATACAATTATTTAACTGCAGTGTACCTTTTATCCTCAAATATACAACACACTATATTGAGATAGGGATCAGTCATTTCTTATAGACAAGAAACATACGCAAAGCTTTTTATTGTGTTTTTAATTTAGTGGTCATTGTCAATAAAAGCTAAGTTTTAGAAAGTTATTGGTAGTGTGGGTAATTTTGAAATTTAAGTACCTTCAGGAAATAAATTTAATTGGCTCCAGTATTCTGCACAGCCTGGTAGCAGGCAATGCCATTATTTTATAGAATAGAACAGGGGTCCTCAAACTACGGCCCACGGGCCGCATGCGGCCCCCGGGGATTTTATGGGGCCCGCCGCTGCCATCCGCCCCCGTTGGCCGATCGTTGACATGTACCCAAGGCACCGGCGGTGGCAGCAGCAGAGCCGCAGTCCTCCTATTCAGTGGTACGATCTCTATAAGCTGGCCCCTACCGTTGCGCTGTTCACGATGCCTCACGTCACCCGTCACCGCCCACAGCACCTCCCATACGATGGGAGGTGCTGCGGGCAGTGACAGGTAACATGAGAGCCATCTTGAGCAGCACAACAGCAGGGGCCAGCTTGGGGGGGGCGGACACTAGGGGAGTGATGGGAGGTGCCTGAGGGCGGACATTTGCAGTATTTTGGATTGTCTGTGAGTGTGTGGAGGAGGGGGACACTCTGCAATGTAAACATTGCAGAGTGTCCGCCCTCCACCACTCACAGACACCTCCCATATACTGCAAGGTCCGCCCCCCAGGCACCTCCCATCAGCTCCACAGTGTCCCCCACCCACAGTCCGAATCCAGTGCCGCTGAGGCTGACTTCCAGAGCAGGATTTTGAGGGCAGTCCTCAGCTTCCCGCCACAGGGGAGAAGCCACGAGAGGCAGGGCAGGGACCAGGATGCCAGGTCAGAAGCCTCCCTCCAGAACCCAGGGCAAAAAAGCCCCCCCTCTCCTCCAGGGCAGGAGCCCCCCCCTCTACCCCCAGGCATGAAGCCCCCCCTCTCCTCCAGACCCCGGCAGGAGCCCCCTCTCCTTCAGACCCAGGGCAGGGAAACCCCCCCTCTCTCCAGACCCAGGGCAGGGCCCCCCCCTCTCCTCCAGGGCAGAAGCCCCCCCTCCTCCAGACCCCGGGCAGGAGCCTCCCCACTCCTTCAGACCCAGGGCAGGAGCCCCCCCTCTCCTTCAGACCCAGGGCAGGAGCCCCCCCTCTCCTTCAGACCCAGGGCAGTAGCCCCCCCTCTCCTTCCCGACCCAGGCAGGACCCCCCCTCTCCTCAGACCCAGGGCAGGAGCCCCCCCTCTCCTCTAGACCCCGGCAGGATCCCCCCTCTCCTCCAGACCCCGGGCAGGAGCCCCCCACTCCCCCCAGCCTCCGAGTCAGGACAGGAGCCAACTTGTCGGACAGAAGCCCTATAATTATTATGGATTGTAATGTGCTTTCCCAGTCCCTGTTGCATGTTTAGCTTTTCAGGTGTCTGGGGGAAGCTGGGTGAAGACGTTAGTAGAGCTCACATTTTCGGACTCACATTTGTTATAGATTCCACAGTTTTCCCCCAGGGGACAAGTTTGTCTCGTCTGCAAAGGGGATCTATTTCCTCCCCTCCCTGATTATTGCTCAGCACACTTGTCATCTGGGGAGTGTGGAATCTATAAGAAATGGGGGCAGCATTGGGAAATTTTACAATGTTGTATGGTGAGTGACCACAATGCTTTCATATACCGATACAAATCCCCCGTGGGGAAAAGTGAAAAAAAAAAAGTGAAACAAAAAATAAACACGTACACTGCTCTTTTCCCCTTTACAAACACCCATCACCCGAAAAAAGATCCAAAAATAAAGCAAGCATGTTTGGTATTGCCACGTATGTAACAACCTGCCCTATAAATCTGTCCATGTTATTTAACCTGCCCGGTGAACCCGTAAAAAAGTCAGAACTGTGATTTTGTTCAAACCTCAGCATGTAAAATGAAATAAAAAGTGATCAAAAAAGCCATATAAATGCCCAAAATGACACCCAAATAAAACGTTTGGTTCATCCCGCAAAAAAAGTCCATACACAGTCTGTATACAGAAAAATATTAAAAAAAGTATGGCCATCAGGGGAAACGCAATGCATAAATTTGTTTACAAAAATAAAAACTTTATTTTAAAAAAAAGCGCTTCAACATGAAATAAACTATTTTTAAATTGGGTATCGCTGTAATCGTATCGACCCCCAAAGTAAAACTTTTCTTTTAAACTATATTCTGGCCCTCCAATGGTCTGAGGGACCGTGAACCGGCCCCCGGTTTAAAAAGTTTGAGGACCCCTGGAATAGAACAAAAGTTCACTCTCTGACAGTATACTTCCAGTATTTAAATGAATACAATGGAGAAAAAAAGTATTTAGTCAGCCCCCAATTGTGCAAGTTCTCCCACTTAAAAAGATGAGAGGCGCCTGTATTTGACATCATAAGTAGACCTCAACTATGAGAGACAAAATGAGAAAACAAATCCAGAAAATCACATTGTTGATTTGGAAATAATTTGCAAATTATGGTGGAAAATAAGTATTTGGTCACCTACAAGCAAGCAAGATTTCTGGCTCTCACAGACCTGTAACTTCTTTTTAAGAGGCTCCTCTGTCCTCCACTCATTACCTGTAGTAATGACACCTGTTTTTAATTTGTTATCAGTAAAAAAAGACACCTGGGCCACAACCTCAAACAGTCACCTCCAAACTCCACTATGGTGAAGACCAAAGAGCTGTCGAAGGACACCAGAAACAAAATTGTAGTCCTGCACCAGGATGGGAAGACTGAATCTGCAATAGGCAAGCAACTTGGTATGAAGAAATCAACTGTGGGAGCAATAATTAGAAAATGGAAGATATACAAGACCACTGATTCTCCCTCGATCTGGGGCTCCAGTCAAGATCTCACCCCATGGGGTCAAAATGATCACAAGAACGGTGAGCAAAAATCCCACAACCACACAGGGGGACCTAGTAAATGACCTGCAGAGGGCTGGGACCAACGTAACAAAGGCTACCATCAGTAACACACTATGCTGCCAGGGACTCGGATCCTGCAGTGCCAGACGTGTCCCACTGCTTAAGCCAGTACATGTCCGGGCCTGTCTGAAGTTTGCTAGAAAAGTATTTGGAGGATCCAGAAGAGTATTGGGAGAATTTCATATGGTCAGATGAAACCAAAGAAGAACTGTTTGGTAGAAACACAACTTGTCGTGTTTGGAGGAGAGAGAATACCGAGTTGCATGTAAAGAACACCATACCTACTGTGAAGCATGGGGGTGGCAACATCATGCTTTGGAGCGGTTTCCCTTCAAAGGGACCGGGATGACTGATCTGTGTTCATGAAAGAATGAATGGGGCCATGTGTTGTGAGATTTTGAGTGCAACCTCCTTCCATCAGAAAGGGAATTGAAGATGAAACATCGCTGGGTCTTTCAGCATGACAATGATCGCAAACACATCGCCAAGGCAATGAAGGCGTGACTTCATAAGAAGCATTTCAAGGTCCAGGAGTGGCCAAGTCAGTCTCCAGATCTCAACCACATAGAAAACCTTTGGAGGAAGTTGAAAGTCTGTGTTGCCCAGCGACAGCCCCAAAACCACTGCTCTAGAGGAGATCTGCATGGAGGAATGGGCCAACATACCAGCAACAGTGTGTGCCAACCTTGTGAAGACTTACAGAAAACGTTTGACCTCTGTTACTACAAACAAAGGATAAATAACAAAGAATTAACATGAACTTTTGTTATTGACCAAATGCTTATTTGCCACCATAATTTGCAAATAAATTATTTCCAAATCAGACAATGTGATTTTCTGGGTTTGTTTTCTCATTTTGTCTCTCATAGTTGAGGTGACAAATTATGTCAATTACAGGCCTCTCTCATCTTTTTAAGTGGGAGAACTTGCACAATTGGTGGATGACTAAATACTTTTTTCCCCAATGTACACTTTTATAAAACAACACCTTTTTCTATGCCACATGCGAGTTGAAGATATCACTAAACTTTGGTTGATAAGGTTGTGTTGCCTAATAACCCCAGTGACAATAAGTCGTTTTTAGTCAATGTATACACAGCTATCAGACTGACTCTGTATTTAAATGGGTTGTCTCACCATACTGTTTTATAAGGCTACAGGTGGCTTCAAGCTCACACTTCCTGGTTAGGTTGTGGGAGGATCTATAGCAGTAATTGGCATATAAGCTTTGCTAGTGCTAGCTGAGCCTGTTAAAGGGACATTAATGAGGAAGATTTCGAAACGGCAGGGCAGAAGGCTACAGAGCTCTAAAGGGTTAAAACTTGTCAGTAAGTAATGAGAGCAGAGAGAGGGGTGGCCAGTAACTAGGGAAACTTGTCTGTAAGAGATAAGATCTGCTCCTAACCTGCTCCCTAAGAAAAGCAAGATCAGAAAAGAAATGTATTTTGTAATAGATTTTATTTACCTTTGCCAACATGTTTAAAGCTCATCAATGAAAGGAGAATAACCCCTTTAAGTTGTAAGCTCGATTGGTACCATCCTGACAACAGAAAAACAAAAGGAAACAAGTCAGCCAATCTTCATCTTAGGGTGCTTTCACATGGTGCGGCTTTGTGGCATTTTTGGTGTGGTTTTTGACTTGCAGTGCTGCACAGCAATTAAACTGTCTTTATTACCAAGCAAGCTTCTTTCAGGTATCTTAACTGTTTTGAGAAGTGTTACAAGTGAGTGAACAATTATTGTGTGTAGAATCCACAAGACTTCAAACACAATGATTCATTACTCACATGGAACACCTTTCCAAACAATAAAGATAACTGAAAGAGGTAGTAGTTAGGGTGCTTTCACACGGAGCATTTTTTGGTGTGTTTTGGGTGCATTTTTTGTGCAGAAATGTACAGCATCACTTGCTGTGCCTTTCTGAACAAAAAAGAATCCAAAAACACAATAAAAACGCATCAGAAACAACTGCATTTTGGTGCTTTTTTGGATGAGTTTTTTTTCTGCAGAAAAGCACAGCAATTAAAACTAAATCTAAGTGGATACCATCTTTCAGAAAGTTCTGAAGGAAAGTTCCATCTGAAACCAATTTCTTTCCATCACTATGAAGTTCATGATCATGTCTGTAAAGTTAAAATGTTAACATTATAGTTAAATGAAGCTTAAAATGCCCGTGAAAGACAGCACACTTACAGCAATAAAAAAACAAAAACAAAAAAAAAAAACAAATCATCATCTCCAGTTTGCAGGACATCCCATCTAAGCCAAGGTTTTAGCATCTCGTAAAAAGCAGCATTATTTTAAGTCTGAACATTGCGCAACTTCTAAATCTTACCACCATTCTTTCTATTCTGTGAATTTGTCAGGCTTCTTCATATGGACATTGTGTAAACCAAATCACATCAAGTAACTCATTAAACTTGCCTATAACCACATCTCATTTCAATATAAATGAGAACACATCAAAATCTAACAATTTCAGTAAATAATGTTTTTCAAGCAAGTATGTGCACCCATCTTTTAAATTGAAGAAAAACAAGGTTTTTCAAAAGTATGTGCTTGTTTGGTGATATAGCATTTTATATTATAAATGAAAATAAATACTGTTCATGCCACAAAACCAGATGCAAAATGTTACACTATACTGTTATGTAAACAAAATGATCCTTGGCCATACTACCAACTGCACTGTGGTTCATCTATCATTTGTAAGAACTGCCACAAATATAGTTACCATGCTTGTCACAATGATGAATAGTTGTTTTTGTATTGAAAATTAACTATATATTGTATAGCCACACATGCCTAGAACTGAAGATGATCATAACATAGCCAAGTGGTGATATCTAAAATAAATTTTAGGCGCTGTATATTTTTTGTGTTTTTCTTATGCATTTGTTTCTTAAATTTAATTGAATACAGAAAAATACATTAAGAGCATGTTGACATCCTGAATTTTCTCATTTTTTTAGTTATATAGTTTGTAAGGCTGAAAAAAGACAGATGTCCATCTAGTTCAGCTTATTGTGCTAGGCCTCGTTCACACGGCTTATTTGTCCGCGGATTGGCGCCGTACTCCGCGCCGGATTTGTGCTGCAGTACGGCGCCAATCCATCGGAGTAATTACGCTAATCCACTGCTCTTATAGAGAACAGTGGATTTCCGTTGCTTCTCCCCGCTCGGCGAATCCCCCCGCGGGGGGAGAAAGTGACATGCACATTTTACGGCTCTTTACGCGCGTGATAATGACAGTCTATGGCACCGGGGAGGGCGCCCCCAGCTCGGCCCCGCCCCGTCCCGTCGGATTTGCGAGCGTGATCCGGCTCACAAAGCCGCCGTGAATAAGCCGTGTGAACACGGCCCTATAGTGTTGATCCAGAGGAAGCAAAATTCCCCATGAGGTATAAACCAATTGTCCTCATTTTAGGGGAAAATTCCATCCCAACCCCCCATCTGGCAATCAGAATAAATCCCTGGATCAACGACCCTTCTACAGAATTGTAGTCATTTTAACTTGTTATATCATTACACTCTAGAAATACATCCAGATCATTTTAAACTTTTTTAGTGAGTTCACCATGACAATTTCCACTGGCAGAGACTTTCACAGTCTCACTGCTCTTACAATACAGAATCTCCTATGTTTATGTAGAAACTTTCTTTCCTCAAGACGTAGAGGATGCCCCCTTGTTCTAGATACAGTCCTAGGTATAAATAGATCCTGGGATAGATCTCTATATTGACCTTTAATATATTCAAACATATTTATTATGTAATCCCAAAGCTGTCTTTTCCCTAAGCTAAATAACACTGATTTTTGTAGTCCACCCAGTCCTTTCATTATTTTCAGTGCTCATCTTTGAATCTGCTCAAGCTCTACAATGTCTTTCTTCTGCACTGGTGCCCAAAACTGTACAGTACATAATTTTCATTGTGTGGTCTGACTAGGGATTTGTATAATGGAAGAACAATGTTCTCATCATAACCTAATTGCCTTTGCAGCTGCTGCATGACTCTGGCTGCAACAATTAAGTTAACTATCAACTAAGTTTTCCAAGTCCTTTAGCAAACAAAACAGAAGAGACAATCCATTCTTTACTGGAACACAGTAAATAATAACAGGAAAACACAACTCAATATTGATTCCCTCGATGCTGCAGGTTTTAGCGATATCAGGTGTGTGGCCCTAATGCGCTATTTGACTCAACCACAATCCGCACCTACTGGATTTTGGGGTCTCATTTTTTTTAGGATACTTTTTTTAGTCACCGTTACAGGTTTGCTGACACCTTAAAGGGCAAGAACTTAGTTAACACCACTAAAAAGACCTCATTTTGGAAACTACATCCCTTAAGGAGTATATCCAGTGGTTTGATGAGTATATTGACTCCAATGGTGTTTCAAAACTTTTATTTTTTTCAATTATATGCAGTTTTAGTAGAAAATTTTTCATTTTCACAAGAAATCCTGGAAAAAATGTACTACTCAGTTTCAAGTACAGCAATACCCTATATGTAAGTGAAATTGCTGTTTGGGCACATGACAGGGCGTACAAGGGAAGGAGCACTATTTGGCTTTTGGAATGCAGATTTTGCCATGTGCCATGTCGCATTTGCAAAGTCTCCAAAGTAGCTGAACAGGTGAAACCTTCCAGAAGTCACCCCATGTTGGATTCAATACCCCTTAGGGAATTCATCTTTTGTGCATTTTTGTGTTTTGTGTGTTATAGGCCCACAAGCATTTCACAGCTTTTACTTTTTAGCATTGGGCAATAAAGAAATGGAAAAAAATCCTAGCAATTTCAACATCGTTTTTTGAGTTTCATTCTTTTACAGTGCTCGCCGTGCGGTATAAATTACATGATAACTTTACTATGTGGGTAGGTACCATTACAACAGTATGAATTTTATGGAGTTTACTTTACGTTTCACTACGTTTATACAATAGAAATACTTTTTTCTGAAAATGTTATGTTGTCATATTCCGACAACAATAACTTTTTATTTTGTTATTTTTATACAGAGCTGATTAAGTGCATGAGTTGACATTTTCATTGGTGCTATTTTGGAGCTCATAAAAAACTTTGATCGCTTTTTATCAAGTATTTTGGACAGCAGGATAAATAAAATACAGCAATCCTGGTAGTGTTATTCTTAAAAATTTGTTACAGCAGTTACCGTACAGTATAAATTACATTAACTTCACTCAGCAGGTTGATTAGCTTACAGCAATACCAAATGCATTTTTTTAAATATTTTACTTCTTTTACACTTCTTTTTTTTAAAAAGTAAACAGGCTTTTGCATCACCATAGTCTGAGAGACATAACTTTTTTTTATTTTTCTTTATTTGGAGCTGTGTAAGGGCTTGTTTTTTGTGTAGGATAAGATGACATTTTCATTGGTACAATTTTGGGAAACACATGACTTTTTGGCTGCTTCTTAATCCACAGGATGAAGAAAATACAGCAACCCTGTTAGTGTTTTTTAAAATTTTTTTACAGTGCTCACCATGCAGTATATATGGGCAATATAATTGTTCTGTCCTCTCTATGTGTGTGGAGCATAAGTTGACAGGCAGCTAAACTCTTTCCCAGCAAGCATTGACAAGGAGCTAAGCCCAATTACAACTTTTATTTGCAAAGGATAGTGTAAAGCTGGGGAACATACAAAACATACACTTACTATGATGTAACAGCATGCAAACATAAAGTATGCACAAGACAACGCAGGCATATTTAAATGTGCATAAGATATAATACAAGATGGAGGATGTACAGACACATATACATGTAAAGGTACAGGTACATGTGCTATTCTGTCTGCAGAAAACATGAGTCTAACTATAAGCAGCTTTTGGCATAGAATACGACACTATATAATGTTGAGCCCTGAATGGCAGTTTAAAGGGGTTGTATCATTTCATTAAATGGCCTGCAGAATCAGGGGACAGTGAAAACAAGTAACTTTGCAATTAGATGTCATTAGCAAAGCTGTCCCGCAATTACGGCGTGAATAAGATGTGTGAACATAGCCTAAAAGTAGGAGATAAAATCTGCTTCTAACTTTGAATAGAAGCAAAATCATAAAAGCAATGTGCTTAGTAAAAGTCTTTATTTTTTTGGCTATATGTTTAAAGCTAATCAATAAAACAAGAATAACCCTTTAAATTGCAGGGATCATAGTTGGCTTCAATCCCTGCTGTTAGCAGCAGGTATCAACTGTAATTAACAGCCAGCTGCTGCGGCATATGGAGCAGGCTCAGCAAGTACCCATACATCATGATGCGCTAAGAGGTTAATATTTTTAATTATTTTATACTATATATATATATATATATATATATATATATATATATTATATACTTATAGAAAGGCTTACAAAGTAACAATTTTGCATATAATACAAATCTCCGTGTAATTGACAAATGGGGGATAATAGAGTATTATTAGAGGGATTTAGGAAAGCTGTAGGCTTGGACCGAGAAATGGCAAATTAAATTTAGTGTGGCTAAATGTAAGGTCATATCTTGGGTAGTGGAAACAAAAGGTAAAAAGACAAAAAAGTATATATGAGCACAAATACGCTGAATAGATTAGGGGAGGGGACACTAGTCTTTAATTTATTGACCAATGTGAGGCAAATAAAATCATGGGTTGTATCAAAAGAGGCATAGATGCTCATGACATAAACAAAAAAATTGCCTTTTTATACAGGCAATGACAAAGGGGCATCCTCTATGTTTAGAGGAAAGACCATTTCCCTATTATCATAGATGGAGACTCTTTACTGTTAGGGTATTTTCACATGAAATCTTTGTGGCGTATACGCCGGGTGCATTAGAAGTATGCGCTGGCCCGCGCTTACTTCTAAAATGCTCTGTGCTGGCTCCCACAGACTATCAGTTTCCCTACGCGTCATCATAGCTCTCCTTGAGGGCTTTGAGTTATCATATTTGCTGGGCATCCTTTGGGTGTATTGTAGCGCAATTATGCATCAAAATATGCTCCGCAAATATACCATTGGAAAATTCCCTTAGAGTGCTGAGACTATAGAACCTACTGCAACTAGAGGTTATGATGGTGGTAAGTTTTGACCCATTTTTGAGATCTGACACGTGTCACTTTATATGGGAATAACTTTTTGATACTTTACCTATCCATGTGACTCAGACTGTTTTCTCAGGGCAAATTGTGCTTTTATAGGGTTTTTCTCACCACAGGCTTTCACAGAAATGAGATCTTTCTCTCTATCTTACAGTTTCAAGTCCAGGGGCCTGTCTCTCCTCCCAGTAGGCGTGTCTTCCCTCACTGAAGACTGGTGAAATTATCACACCCTCTCCCTGCATCCTCCTGAGTCATCATAATTATTATTCTGGGTGAGCAATGGAAAGGAGAGGATATCACAGCTCTGCAGACCTCCTGCAGTGGTCAGTTCTCATACCTAGAGAGCTGTCACCTCCCTCCCGGGCTCTTGTCCTTGTAACCAGAACACATACAGCCTGAAATGATAAAACCAATGTGAGAAATGCGCTCTGCTCCCTCCTCTGCTAACCGGCAGGAGGTAGATGGGGGAGCAGAAGTAGTGCAAGAGCGTGTTATCTGGGAGGTGGGGCGAGAGTGAATCTCAAAACTACAGACCTCGATCCTTCACCTGGAGCCATCACTGGGAGACAGGGGCGTTGGTAGGGTCCCAAAACATCCGGGGCCCAAGCCTCTTGTGTTACGTTTTGCTCATGAGGGCGGGGTTCACACGGCATTTTTCACATGAACTACAGATGTATTTTTACAGAGAAAAAACTGTGGCCAGCGCGTCCCTCTGAAGCTCACCCGATTTTTTTTCTCCCCAGAACAAGTGATCATGGCTCTGAATGACAACTACAGTATGAATTACCATAATGTCGGCCCGTACATTGGGTGTATTGAAGCACAATTACGCGCTTAAGTACGGACCGACATTACGACGTGTGAACATACACAGCGTATTTGTGGGGCATAACTGTGCTGTAATGTGCCCAAAGTGCGCCCCGCAAATACAGTAAAATCATTGCAGTTTAGTGCTGTGATTAGCTGTTTTCCCTGCACAAGAACTGCCCATAAAAATAAGTGACCAGCCACTTCATTGAGGGGGAAAGTGAAAGTGGATGGGAGGTGGCCGGAGCGCTGCTGAAATTATGCACTGGAGAGCACGTACTTCCAACAGCAGGTGTATAGTGGTGTGCACAGGTCCGTGCCACCATGCGCTGTGTGAACATACCCTTAGGGTAGTACGCCGTGTGTTTTGAAAGTACATGCTGTTCAGCACGTATTTCCAAGCACGGTGGGGGGGGGTGGGGGGGGGGGGCTCCATTCACCTCCACTATCAGCGCCACACAGAAGTGAACTGTCACTTCTCTCCCCCAGTGTACTATACGATCATATTTTACGCTGGGGGAGACGGATATAATCGATAGTTCCCTATGAGAGCTATGAATTGGCGTAATTGTGGTGCACGTCAGGTTTATTGATGCACAAATACACGCTGAAATGTGCGCTGCGATTTACATCGTGTGAACACACCCTTAGTCTGGCTGCAGCAGCAAAAAACATAGGCAACCCTAACAAATGACAGGTATAAAAAAAAATATATTCAAATATAATTCATCATCGGGTTGTACTTTACATGTGTAAGGCTGTGTCTACACTGCACAGGAAAACGATTGTATCTTCAGCGCTTTTTGTTTTTTAAAAGCGCCGCAGATACGATTGTTCCTGCGGCCCCATAGCCGGCAATAGAAAAGACGAGCTGCAGTCTCCACAGCTCGTCTTTTCTCTGCTCGTCTTATTATATAACATGTTGCATAATATGCCGCCGCTTCTCGTTTTCTTGCCGTCTTCCCATATAATACAATTGTATGGACGACATCATGAAAATGAGAAGCAACCGCGTTTTTTGCACAAAGCGTGTCAAACAACACTGTCCTGCATCGGAGAAAAAAGGGCCACTTTCAGGTCATTTTTTGTCCGATGCAGAGTAGACATAACCTAAGGGGCACACTAGGCAGAATTAGCTTTTTGTGATGTGAATGAGGTGATATTGTGAATATGTGTATGTATACAAATACCTCCTGTATATAATCCCACACACCCCCTGTATATAATCCCACACACACCCCCTGTATATAATCCCACACACACCCCCTGTATATAATCCCACACACCCCCCCTGTATACAATCCCACACCCCCCTGTATACCATCCCACACCCCCCCTGTATACCCCACACCCCCCTTTATATAATTCCACCCCCCCGTATATAATCCCACATCCTCCTGTATACCATCCCACACACCCCCTGTATACCATCCCACACACCTCCTGTATATCATCCCACACCCCCCTGTATACCCCCCGCTGTATATAATCCCACACCCCCCCCGTATATAATCCCACACCCCCGTATATAATCCCACACACCCCCTGTATACCATCCCACACACCTCCTGTATACCATCCCACAAACCCCCTGTATACCCCCCCGCTGTATATAATCCCGCCCCCCGTATATAATCCCACCCCCCCCCTGTATACCATCCCACACACCCCCTGTATACCATCCCACACACCCCCTGTATACCATCCCACACACCTCCTGTATACCATCCCACAAACCCCTGTATACCCCACCCCCCGCTGTATATAATCCCACACCCCCTGTATATAATCCCACACACCCCTGTATATAATCCCACACACCTCCTGTATACCATCCCACACACCTCCTGTATACCATCCCACACACCTCCTGTATACAATCCCACACACCTCCTGTATACAATCCCACACACCTCCTGTATACCATCCCACACACCTCCTGTATACCATCCCACACACCTCCTGTATGTAATCCCACACACCTCCTGTATATAATCCCACACACCTCCTGTATACAATCCCACACACCTCCTGTATACCATCCCACAACCCCCCTGTATACCCCACCCTCCGCTGTATATAATCCCACACCCCCCCGTATATAATCCCACACACCCCCTGTATACCATCCCACACACCTCCTGTATACAATCCCACACACCTCCTGTATACCATCCCACACCTCCTGTATAATCCCACACACCTCCTGTATAATCCCACACACCTCCTGTATAATCCCCCACACACCCCCTGTATATAATCCCACACCCCCTGTATATAATCCCACACACCCCCCTGTATATAATCCCACACACCCCCTGTATATAATCCCACACACCTCCTGTATATAATCCCACACACCTCCTGTATATAATCCCACACACCCCCTGTATATAATTCCACACACCCCCTGTATATAATCCCACACACCTCCTGTATACCATCCCACACACCTCCTGTATATAATCCCACACACCCCCTGTATAAAATCCCACACACCTCCTGTATAAAATCCCACTCATCTCCTGTATATAACCCCACACACCTCCTGTATATAATCCCACACACCTCCTGTATATAATCCCACACACCCCCTGTATATAATCCCACACACCCCCTGTATATAATCCCACACACCTCCTGTATACCCCACACAATGAGCACACATATATACCATTACATACACATATTCAAAGACATGAACACACAGACACATGCACACATACCTTCAGTACAGTTCACAGTGTGGCGACTCACTCACTGGAGAGCTCCAGGACGGGCAGGAGATGGACCCGGGAGATCACAGCAGGGGGTGGAGCCTCTCCCTGCCGGACAGTGAGCTGCTGCACTTCCTGAGACTTGTGTGTGAGCAGGCGCCCCCTCCTCCCTCCTGAGCTCCCGTCACCTCCTGCAGTCGCCCTCCCTGCACTTAGCACCCATCCTGAGGACGCACACACAACTCAATAGGTCGTCGGCGCTCTGAGATTCGGGGCACAGGCTGTATTATCTGGGGCTTGTGCCCCGAACAATACTGCCTAGCGACGCCCCTGCTGAGAGAGGAGCATAGAGAGCTCAGGCAGCCTTTATTTCACAGCTCATAGGGGAGTGAAAGACAATTAGAACATAGAAACAAACACAGACAGCACAGAAAGCCAGTTTCAGTTTCATTTTTAAACCGCTCGGATGTGAGTGAGCACAGAGAGTGCGGGCAGTCAATCACAACACAAAGGGTGTGTCTCGAACAGGGATGAACTAAATATCAGGCAGCCAATCACAGCTAAGGGGGTGTGATCCAACCCCCAGACTTCAGATTTAGCTCTAGACACTCACAGATTAGCTAATAGCTGCTATATTAAATGATTTAGATAATTCAAACCAACTGCAAAAGTGCTTTTTTTTTTACTGTCCCCATCATTACAGATATGATCTTTGTAGCCAGAAATCCCCTTTAAATTAGCAATGAATTTTGGCCCATACAATCCCATGTGTGAAAAATATAAAAATTTTGTAAAAAGTTAAAAAAGTTTCTTCATGTAAGCAGTTTTACCACACAAAATAGTTTTTAACTTGCATCTACGATATGTCTATTTTATGTTGGCATTATTTTTTAATGTCTTGATTTTTTTACGATATTGGGGGGCTTATAAAATTAGTAATTATTTTTCATGCACCCCTTAAAAGTATCCAAAAAAGCATTTAGCAAGTTTGTTAACCCTATAGGTGTTTCACAAAAACAAGTTGAAGTGAAATTTAAATTTCACTTTTGTTGCAGATATTCAATTTTATCCATTATTCACTGGAACACGGTAAATGGTAACAAGGAAATTCAAAATTGATTTCCCTGATTATGCTGTTTTTGTAGATATCCCATACGTGGCCATAGCGTTATTTAACCCAACCACAAACCTTGGAATAGAAGGAGCATCTACTGGACTCTGAGGTCTCATTTTCATTATGATATTTTTTAGATGCTATTTCCAGTTTGTGGACACTCTAAGGTGCTACAACACCCCTAAAAAGACCTCATTTTGGAAAGTACACCTATTGGGGAATATATCTAGGGGTTTGGTGAGTATACCGACCTCAAAGGTGTTTCACAAATTTTTTTAGCATTAGGTTGTGAAAATGAAAAATTCATTTCTCTTTAAGAAAATCTGCAGTTTTAGCTGAAAATGTTTCATTTTCACAAAGAATCCTGGAAAAAAATCCTCCAAAAGTGTATTACACAATTTCCTCCAAGTTCTGTAATACCCTATATGTGGTTGTAAACTGCTGCTTGGGCACATGGCAATGCTTACAAGGAAGGGAGTGCTATTTGACTTTTTGAATGCAGATTTTGGTGAAAGAAGAAGAGATCCCACCAGACTTTAGAAGTGTGTAATTGTCAGCATCTTCAAGAAGGGTGACAAATATTAATGCATTGCCCTGCTCTTCAATTATAAAATTTTTGCTAGAAAGGCTCTTAAATTATACACTCCCACTTAAAGTTAAAGTAATTCTCCCAAAGTCTCAGTGTGAGTTTAAACCATCTCAAGGTACTAATAAAATGATATCTGTAGACCAGAAAATTCAAGATAAATGATGTGAGCAACAACAAAAGCTGTACAGGTCTTCATTGACCTGTCCAAGGCCTTTGACTCAGTCCGGGTTTAGGAAGTTTATCAACCCATTAGGTGTTTCACAGAAATTAAAGCAAAGTGGGAGGTGAAATGTCAAAATTTCACTTTTTCGCAGATTTTAAATTGTCATCCATTATTTACTGGAACATGGTAGATGATAATAGAGAAATGTAACTCAATACTGAATCCCCCCCAATTCTGCCATTTTATTGAGATATTCCATATGTGGCCCTGGTGCACTACTTGACTCAACCACAATTCTCAGAATAGGAGGAGCACCCACTGGACTTTGGGATCTCATTTTCATGTGCTTCATAATTTTTTTTAGCGTTAGGCTGTGAAAATGAAAAAAAAAAAAAATTCCAACAATCTGCAAATTTAGTTGAAAATGTAAAGAAAGACACCACAAAATTTGTTACCCAATTTCTTCCAAGTTTGGCAATACTCTATATGTGGGTGCAAAACCCCCAAAGTATTAGAACAGGTCAAACCCTCCAGAAGTCACCCCATCTTGGATTCAAAACCCCACAGGGAACTCATCTAGAGGTATATTGCTCATTTTGAGCATTCAGGTGTTCAGCAGTTTTTTTTAGCATTAGGCCATGAAAATGGAGGGGGAAAAAACAATTCTAGCATTGTTCTTTGGGTCTCATTTTTACAGCTTTCGCCATGCAGCATAAATGACATAATAACCTTACTGTGTGGGTTGGTACAATTACAACAATAACAATTTTAGATTCGATTTGAGCTCATTTATGTTTTATTACTTTTACACAATAGATGTGTTTGTAAAAAATTGTGTTTTTATTTCATCATAGTCTGACGACCATAACCATCTTATTTTTCTGTATATGGAGCCAGTTAAAGGCTTGTATTTTGTGGGATGGGTAGCCATTTTCATTGGTACCACTATATGTAGAATATGATTATGCTTTGATCGCTTTTTATCAAGGTCTTTAGGAGGTGAGATGAATAAAATACAGCAATAATGTTAGTGGGTTTTTTTTGTATTTTTTACAGCAGTCACCATGCAGTTTAAATGACAAAGTAGCCTTACTCAGTAGGTTGATATGTTTACAGCAGAGCCAAATTTGCATATTTTTATGTTTTACTGCTATTACATAATAACACTTCTATTCAAAAAGGGAAACACGTTTTTGCATCAACATAATCTAAAAGACATTTTTTTAATGTTTCTGTGAATGAAGCCATGTATTGGCTTACTTTTTTGCGGGATGAGTTTACTTTTTTTTAGTACCATTTTTTTTTTTGGGGGGGGGGGGTCAAGACTTTTTGATTGCTTTTAAAATTAGTTTTTTGGAAGGCAGGGTGAAGAAAGTACAGCAATCCTGGCAGTGTTTTTTTATTTTTATCAGTGCTCACAGTGCAGTATACATGACATGCTAGTTTTACTCCATAGGTTGATACAATTACAGCAATGCCCAATTTATATATATATTTTTTCCTATTCAAACAGATTTTTATTGAAAAAATAGCTTACAATGTGTACAAAAAATGTTTCTTAGGATACATATATGCATTAATAGATTTAAAAAGTCTATTGTACAATGTATGTTAACAATAATGAAAATAAAGAACGTTTTGTATAAGTGAATCATCTGTAAAATGGCTTTAATCCTGCTACTGATTTTCTAAATGGATATATATTATATATATATATATATATATATATATATATTATATATAATATATATATATAATATTGTAAGCGACTCACATGCCGACGGCCACCATTTTGGCCACGCTTGGCTCATGGGATCGCCGTCTTTCGTAAATGGATAGCACCGACAACGTCTTCTTCTTTAACTCAGCCTGTTTTATTTTGGCACAGGTTGATAACACTGCACAAACATAACATACAGAGCAAACAAAACCCTAGGCCGTCCGGCCACTAGCTAACCAATAGCTTCCCTGGCTATCGTGGTCTGGACCTAGCGTCCAGCCCCACAACGACACGCTGTACCACCAGTCACCGCTGG
Organism: Phyllomedusa bahiana; assembly: GCA_025379985.1. Lineage (NCBI taxonomy): Eukaryota > Metazoa > Chordata > Amphibia > Anura > Hylidae > Phyllomedusa > Phyllomedusa bahiana. The sequence goes on along the minus strand of JAODAL010011269.1, from coordinate 25,434 downwards.
TTCAGGCTCCCTCCAGCCTGGGGGGTAAGAAGAGCCTTCCTTACTTGCTCCCTTGCTGCTCCAACTGCAGGTAGCAGGCCACACCCCCCGATCACCTGGAGAGCCAGGCTTTTTATAGCCATCCCGGGACTGGCCCAAAACCCGACATGGAACCTGGAGACCTGGGACGCGGGAACAGCCACCCACCCATCTGCAGCTGTTCCGGGGAAGCCAACCCATAATGGCTGGACATTAGCCATGCTACATACAGCTGTCAGCAACCTAGTGTTGCTGACAGATAACAATTGGCTCCCCCCACCAAGCCCAGGCTCTTGGTGGCACGTCTCTACCAGGACGACTACACCTAGTGGCAGAGCCAGGCAACTACTCTTAGCCACTCTGCCACACATCCCTCCCCCCTGATAAAGCCCGTAGGGCTTTCTCACATTGCCCAGGCTCAATCCGGGATCAAAGCTCCTATTTTGGGGCAACGTCTTCCCTACAACCTCAGGGGCAGAGACAAAATGGTCCACATACAACTCAGTTGTGGGCTCACACCATGCACTCACACGTTGGGCAACCAACCGTTTACTGCCACTTACTATAGGTGTCACAACCCATGCATGCTCTGTTACACGGATGTTACCACCTTTCACCTGCATGCTGACCTTCACAGGGTTACTAGTGAAAATCCCAATACCAGCGCTATCATACCTACTAATCTTCTTCCTCACACAAACGGCCTTAGCATTGCGCCCACTGGGCAGTGTCTTCCCTATTTTGGGTCTCACAAAAGACCCCTGTTTGGACCCAGCAACCACACTATCTTCATCAGAAGCTGTAATGACAGCAGACTTCTCAGAGTTGCTATCCACTATGGCCGCTTGGGGTGCACCTGAGCCCAAACCTGCTACCTCTTTGTCTGCAGGACTATGAAGAACCCAAAACCTCTCTTCAAAACAAGTTCTCTGGTCCTCACTAACCATCTCCTGCTCCTTAGGGTCCTCTGGACCATGAAACTCCGCCTCTTGGCTACTAGCCGACATTTGGTCTATCTCAGTGACCACCTCAGTGATGATACTCTCCACTGCAGTAGGACCGACTGTGGCACCATTTACCTCTGTGCCACCCATAACCTGCTGGTTATTGCAGACAATCCCTACATCTAGGAGACCTCTTCTGATAATCTCAGCCTCTTTACTGGGTGAGTTTTTAATGTCTGAGGACTCGCTGGTCCCTCCATACACCTGACTCACAGCAGCTGAAAGACCACAATCACTGTCTGTTTCCTCCCTTCCATGCACTACCTTTGCATGACTACAGGGGTCGCTGGCACTCACATGGATTTTACAGCCTGCCACAGGTATTTGACGTGTGGCGACCACTTGAGGAGGCTTATATTGCACTACAGGGGCCACAAACAATGCATATTCTGCAATACAAACCTCACCACAATCAGCAGGCATGCTAATGGTTTCAGCGTCACCATTGGCAACCTCTATAGACACTTTGTCTGCCAAGATGACCTTACCTGGCACCTCACCAATGTCAGAGGGTATCTTCCCCTGTGCACACTTCTTACTGGCGCTTTCTAGCAGCAGACACTCTGCATTAATGGGTGGAGATGTTTCCTTCACATCCCCTATAATCATCTCTAAGGGAGAACTCTCAGCTTCTACCTGGGATACTTCTATATCTTTCTCAACCTCAAATTCACACAATGAGCTGGAGGTAATGGCAGACACATTTATACATGGGACATCAGTCATAACCGTCCGGCTATTACCTTCATAGTTCTCCCCCTCATACAGCAAACTGGCCGTGTTCACATTAGGCAACTCAGTCACCTTTTTACCCTCTGGGGATTTAACCGCGCTCACCTGCCCCTCACTAGGGTTCAAGCATACACCCAGCTCTGTGGTGTCCAGCAGCTCACTCCTTCCATCACTGCCGTCTTTGTGACCATGGCAGTAAAAGCTATTGGCAACACAGCAACCACTGGGGTGAAAGAAATTCGTAGGACTACAGATCTCAGCACATGTTCTCCTTACACAGGCATTTTCATCACTATCTGAGGCTGCACTCAGAGTCCAGACACACCCTCATTAAATTAGTCTCCTCACACATTGTAAGAGAGCAAACATTATCAGAAATTCCAGGCTGCACAATGACACATGAAGGCTCCTCTCTGGGCCCACCAGCAGTCACACAGAACTGGTGCCCATCAATCCCTGGGCACGCATTACCTGCAACTTGTAGGCTACCATCAGGTACACACAGATTGCTGGGGTCACTGGTAGACACCTTTGTCAACTGCACTCCAGACACTCCGCACACAGCTGTCGGGCACTCATATTCACACGTTTCCCCTACAAGAGGGGCAGAGGATACCTGGGTGCCATGGGCAATGACACCAGCTCCACTTGAGCCAGTAGTTACTTGTTCACACAGTGCAGTAGGTGGAGCTAGCTTTGTGATGCAGCTGACCTCCCCCTGCACAGACTGGGTGACATCACTACTCGTTACCAATACATTTCTCTCAATGTTAACACTGTCAACTGCCACATTATTCATAATACAGTGTGTAATAGAGTCACTATTCCCCCCAGGTAATGCAGCATGGGGGAAACTGAGTTCATAGTTCACAGTCCTGCTGCTCTCAGCACTCTTTACAAGCACAGGCATAATGTCTGGGCCTTGGCTTGGTCCACCCTGGTTGTCACACAACCCATGCCTGCCAGTCCCAACACAGGTGTCCCCCGCAATACACCCCACTGGAGCAGTCTTACCAGGTCCCTGACGCGTCTGCACACCGGGTATGGCCTCTGGGAGCAGTCCAGACTTCTCCTGCTGACTGTCCATGTCAGCCATGGGTGGGGCTGCATTCACCTTGAGCTCCAGGGCTTGCAGCTGCCTCTTCCTGAAAGGGCAGTCTGGAGCACATCCTGCTGCTCTGTGGCATCTCTGACACAGCTCTCTCTGCTGACCGGTGATAGTGGGCTCCTGCTGATCCAGTTGGTTGCCCGTGGCAACGGCAGCATGCAGGTCCCGCAGTAATGCAGTCTCTCCAGACGTGGACCTCTTCTTTGCTGGACGACTAGGCCTCCTGGCCACAGGACATCCGCTCCAGCAGTCATCAAGTTGATCGCCCTTGGCAACAGCCGCATCCGTACACCTCAGCAGCTCCACCTGGTCTGGAGTTAACCCACGCTGGTGAGGAACACATGGCTTTGACGGTTTCTTGGAAGGCGGCTCTGGCCTTTTAGCACCAGCCTTTTCCACCGACCCTCCGAGGGGCTGTTTTGCCTTCCTCTCTTGTATGGCCTCCCTGTATGACCTTATAGCCGCAGCACAGGCCTGATGCTGCTGAGAGTTAACTGGGAGTTTGGCCATATCTTCAGTCATCAGGGCAATTGCCCGCTCAAAAAACTTAATGTTCCAGGCAGTCACAGTCTCGTTTAAGCTCTGCTTCACAAAACAGGCCTTTGGCCCTTTAAATACTGCTGCAACAGTTCTGGGCACTTTCACCTGTGCTGATAATGTGCCACTGTGCCAATAGTGCCCAGTCTGTGCCAATTATGCCCTTTGCATGCCTCCACCATATGTAAGCGACTCACATGCCGGCGGCCACCATTTTGGCCATGCTTGGCTCATGGGATCGCCGTCTTTCGTAAACGGATGGCACCGACAACGTCTTCTTCTTTAACTCAGCCTGTTTTATTTTGGCACAGGTTGATAACACTGCACAAACATAACATACAGAGCAAACAAAACCCTAGGCTGTCTGGCCACTAGCTAACCAATAGCTTCCCTGGCTATCGTGGTCTGGACCTAGCGTCCAGCCCCACAACGACACGCTGTACCACCAGTCACCGCTGGTTCAGGCTTCCTCCAGCCTGGGGGGTAAGAAGAGCCTTCCTTACTTGCTCCAACTGCAGGTAGCAGGCCACACCCCCCGATCCCTTGAAGAGACAGGCTTTTTATAGCCATCCCGGGTCTGGCCCAAAACCCGACATGGAACCTGGAGACCTGGAACGCGGGAACAGCCACCCACCCATCTGCAGCTGTTCCGGGAAAGCCAACCCATAATGGCTGGACATTAGCCATGCTACATACAGCTGTCAGCAACCTAGTGTTGCTGACAGATAACAATTGGCTCCCCCCACCAAGCCCAGGCTCTTGGTGGCATGTCTCTACCAGGACGACTACACCTAGTGGCAGAACCAGGCAACTACTCTTAGCCACTCTGCCACTCTGAGAGGGCCAAAACGTCGGTTTGAACATGTGGGAATAAACTCTACTACGCTTTTTACTATTACCATGTGAGTGCTGCGAGTTTCTTCTTTTTGGATATTGACTATTGAAGTCTTTTGGTCTGACTTTTTCTCGCGTGCACCCCGCACCTTTTTCATATTTGGAAGTGCTGCTTTTTTCTCATATATATATATATATATATATATATATATATATATATATATATATATATATATATATATATATATATATATATATATATATATATATATATATTGTGGGGGGTCAGTTCACAGGCAAGCACAGGCACAGGGTATAACGTCCAAATAAAGCAAGGTTTATTGTGAAAACCACAGGAATTAAACAGAAATTCAGCTTATCTTCAGCATAACAGGAACTCATATAACATAAACTCCTTACTTCATGTATCCAATAACAGAAAGTCCTTACTTGAGGTAACCCAAAGGCAGTGGGTTATGCTCACCCACACACACTGTCAGGTTTACACAGCCTTACAACACGGCAGTCCACAGCCTCTGGTCCAGAAGCACACCTCCTGACTTCCTGCACCAGCTGCCTTTTATTTGGCCGGTAAGACCTGCACTGGAACCTACAAAGAAAAACTGCTCAGCAGCAATAACTGTTGCTGGCATTACACTAAAGTTTTTTTTTTATATCACCGAGGCCAGCCACCTCGGTGATAAATACCTCCCGTCTATGACGGAACCTCTGACCCTTCTACATACCGAGGGGTTGGGCACCTTCTGCCACCATACAGTGTACCCTTGAGAGGACATCGGCATTACCATGCATCTTTCCTGGTCTGTGTTCCACAGAAAACCGGAAGTCTTGGTGTGCCAGGAACCATCTAGTGACCCGGCATTGTTACCCTTTTTCTCTCTCATCCATTTTAGGGGTGCGTGGTCTGACACCAGCTTAAATTTCCTACCTAGTAGGTAGTACCTCAACGCATCCAGAGCCCACTTGATGGCTAAACACTCTTTCTTTATAATAGAGTAGTTTTTCTCGCATGGGGACAATTTACGGCTCAAATATACAATGAGATGTTCCTCCCCATTTATCTCTTGGGACATGACAGCCCCCTGCCTTACATCTGATGCATCTGTGTGCACAATAAATGGTCTGGAGAAATCAGGGGCCACCAACACTGGCTGTTTACAGAGGGCTTGCTTCAGGTCCTGAAAAGCATGCTCTGCTTCTGGGGACCACTTTAACATGGCCGATTTTGTACCCTTAGTGAGATCCGTCAAGGGTACTGCAACTTCGGCAAAATTTGGGATGAACCTTCTGTAATACCCCACTATCCCCAAGAAGGCCCTGACCTGCTTTTTCGTGAGGGGTTGAGGCCAGTTCTGGATCGCCTCCACTTTATTTATTTGGGGCTTTATCTCACCTTTGCCCATGATATAACCCAGGTATCTGGCTTCCTCCAAGCCCATGGCACATTTGTTGGTTTTTATAGTGAACCCGGCCTCCCTTAGGGCATCCAGCACTGCTTGCACTTTAGGCAGATGACTCGCCCAGTCTCTGCTGAAAATGACGATGTCGTCAGGGTAAGCAGCTGCATACTTCCTATAGGGCCGTAATCTACGGTCCATGGCCCTCTGGGACGTAGCTGGTGCTCGCTGCAACCCAAACGGCATCTGCACATACTGGTAGGCCCCGTCTGGTGTGGAGAAAGCAGTCTTCTCCCTGGCTTCTCTAGACAGCGGGATTAGCCAGTACCCTTTTGTTAGGTCTAGCATGGTCATATAGCGGGCTGGCCCTAGCCTCTCAATCAGTTAGTCTACCCGGGGCATAGGGTAGGCATCGAACTTAGACACCTCATTAAGTTTGCGGAAGTCATTGCAAAACCTCCATTCCCCATTCGGTTTTGGTACCAGGACTATTGGACTGGACCAGCCACTCTTTGACTCCTCTATTACCCCTAAATCTAACATCCGCTTCACCTCATTGGCCACTATTTCCCGGCGGGCTTCAGGGATCCTATAGGGTTTCACATGTACCCGAACATGTGGTTCAGTCAGCACCTCGTGCTCAATGCCCTTTACCAGCCCTGGCACCTCTGAGAACAGGTCCCTGTTACGTTGCAACAACTCCCTACATTGCTGCTTCTGGGAAGGTGAAAGGGTCTCAGCAATTTTGACCGCTGCAATATCTGGGCCTGGCTGGGCCACCAAACAGGGTTCTGGGGGAGGATCTCTTTCCCTCCATGGTTTGAGCAAATTCACATGGTATACCTGCAGGGGCTTTCTCCTACCAGGTTGGTGTATGCGGTAATTGACGTCACCCACCTTCTCCACCACCTCGTAGGGACCCTGCTGAACTCTCGGAGTCTGGCTGACCGATTGTATACTCGGGACTGTGCCTCTTGGGCCTGCAGGAGATGTTCTCTTACAATGGGCAGTACATTAGATAGCCTATCCTGTATCTGCGCAACATGTTCGATGACACTCTTGTATGGGGTGGCTTCACTCTCCCAGGTCTCCTTCGCGATGTCAAGTAAACCCCTGGGGTGTCGCCCATACAAAAGCTCAAACGGGGAGAACCCAGTAGACGCTTGTGGCACCTCCCTGATGGAAAATAATAAGTAGGGCAATAAACAGTCCCAGTCACGTCCATCCCTCTCTACCACCTTCCTTAACATAGATTTTAAGGTTTTAATAAACCTTTCGACTAAACTGTCGGTCTGAGGGTGATAAACCGAGGTCCGCAACTGTTTAATTTTTAGGACTTTACATAGGTCCCTCATTACCTTGGACATAAACGGTGTCCCTTGGTCTGTCAAAATATCCTTAGGTAGCCCTGTCCTGGAGAATACAAAAAACAGCTCCCTGGCAATGGATTTAGATAAGGTATTTCTCAAGGGCACCGCTTCTGGGTACCGAGTCGCGTAATCCATGACCACCAGGATATATTGGTGCCCTCTAGCTGACTTTACCAGAGGTCCCACCAAATACATTGCAATCCGTTCAAACGGGACTTCTATAATTGGTAAGGGCACCAAGCGGCTACGGAAGTGGGCCACTGGGGATGTTACCTGACACACAGGACACAACTGGCAAAACTCCTTTATTTCCTTGAAACACCCCGGCCAGTAGAACCTTTGTAACACCCGCTCCTGGGTTTTGTCCGCCCCAAGGTGACCACCCAACACATGGGAGTGGGCCAGGTCTAGAACCATGCGTCTGTAGGGCCCCGGTACGAGGAGTTGCTCTATGACCTCATCCCTGACTTTGGTCACCCGGTATAGCAAATTATTAGTGACCTCCTGACTTCCTGCACCAGCTGCCTTTTATTTGGCCGGTAAGACCTGGGCTGGAGTATTGGCGCGGCCGCCCACCCAGACTCGTGGGCCGCTCCAGAAAAAACCCGACCCGGAACCTACAAAGAAAAACGGCTCAGCAGCCATAACTGTTGGTGGCATTACACTAAAGTTTTTTTTTTTATATCACTGAGGCCAGCCACTTCGGTGATAAATACCTCCCGTCTATGACGGAAACTCTGACCCTGATACAGTATCTATATGTATATATATGTGTATCTATATATATATAGATATATATATATATATATGTATATATATATATATATAAAACCCTTTATTGAGAGCTAATAGAGTTGCTGGAGATATTGCCATATACAGTGTTGGACTTGACTGTCTAGGACCAACGGAGGAGTTAATTTAGGGGCCCACTTTGCCTCACTGTCTCTGCCCCGCCCGGTCTCACTTTAATTTATGCAGACCGAAGTGATGACATCATCACTCTAATCTGTAATCAAGATGGGGCGCTGGGGCTTTTAAAGCTCCCTCACCTAATTGCAGCAGGACACTGATAGTAAACATAAAGGCCTCGTTCACACGGCTTATTCTGGGACAGATTGGAGCCGTACTGCGCACCGTATTTGCGCTGCAGTACGGCTCCAATCTATCCCAGTAACTATGGTAATCCACAGTTCTCTATGAGAACTGTGGATTCCGTCGCTCCTCCCCGCTCGGCGAATCCGCCGCGGGGGGAGAAAGTGACATGCACATTATTTACAGCGCTTACGCGCCGTAAATAATGCATTGTCTATGGGGTCGGCGGGCAGCTCCTCTGCCGCACCCCCGGCCCCGCCCCTTATTCAAGCTGTATTGCGGGCGGGATCCTTCCCGCAATTACGGCTTGAATAAGCCGTGTGAACCGGGCTAAAAGGTCTAAAGTCATACATCCTGCTCCCCGAATTATACATTTTATATAAATAAGAAAATATACTGAGTAAAAAGCCACTAAATAATGGCTGTACAGTTACCAAATAATTTCACAAAACTAGAATCCCAAGGCCAATATTATCAATAACTCTGGTAAGACCAAATACCACAACATCATCACCACATATCACCACCTCATAGTGACCGAATAATACTACAACACAATGATTACATTTCACCACCACATAATGACTGAATAATACCTCCACACCATGACCACATATCACCACTACACAGTGACTGAATAATACTGCAACATCATGACAACATATCATCACCATATAGTAACTGAATAATACCACCACATTATGACCACATATCTCCACCACATAGTGACTGAATAATACCACAACACCATGACCACATCTCACCACCACATAGTGACTTAATTCCACCACGCCATGACCACATATCACCACCACATAGTGAATTAATACCACAACACCATTATCACATATCACCACCACATAGTGACTGAATAATACCACCATATACTAACAGACAATACCACCACATATGACCACCACATGGCGACCGAATAATACTACCACATCAGGACCACATATTATCACCACATAGTGACTGAATAATACCACTACACTATTACGGAATATAAACCATTAGACTTTGCACACATATAACTGATTACAGTTCGGTTATATTTAGTGACTCTTAGGTGACATTTCTCTGATGAGTTGTTCATGTTCTCTTTTCTTCTTCATCGGTCCAGACCGCCATGATGACTTCTCCCGGACAACATTCATCCCTGCAGATTTGGACACAAATATCTTAGAATCTTCACTTTTCCAGCACCTCTTTACCTTTTCCCAACTCTGTACAAACTTCCCAGGGGTAGGAGAGTGGGTTCAGGCCACAGCTTAGAGGCACAGTCTCGGAGGAACATAGGACTAACCCCCTGGAGATTGTGGCCTGTACCCCTCAAAATCATGTTGTATGGGCCAAACTCCTTTCCCTGTACACAAAAGATCGGCCGCAGGCATGATGCATGAACTTCAGAGGGTGCAGGGGATGGAGTTCAGTATGGTCATGCTTTTTGCTTTTAGTAGTGTTTCTGTTTTTTTTCTACAGATTTTCCCTTTGGGCTATGATGAATTTATTGAACTATAGTTTGATCCATTTCTTTAATAAAATGGAGTGGCAATGTCATTTATTTACATATTTAAAGTGTTTTTTTTGTATTGTGTCCATGTGTTTTTTTACCATTTATTTCCAGTGTTAGTAATAGAGGTGTTTGACAGATGCCTCTTTATGACTAGTGCTGCGGCTTTGTGTCAGCCTTGGGATGACAAAGAAAACACCACTGGCTGACACCAAGTCCCAGTGCTAGTAATAGAGAGATGTCTGTCAGACACCTCTATTACTAACATTGGAAAAAATAGTGGTAAAAATACACCGAAACAACACAAAAATACTTTATTTAAATAAAAACTCCCCAACAACACCCCTCACTGACCATTTTCTTAAATAAATGAATCCTACACTCATCTGACCTAGTCCAGAGGGGAAACTGTAAAATACAGAAACACTAATTCGCATGTGGCTGATTGCTATCTATAATGCCTAGGGCAGCATGAATAATGAATATGGCCCTAAAGATAGGTAGACCCCTTTTAGATAAGTAGTCCCCTAAATTAGAGGCTTCATGTAGGTGGATAGGCAAGCCTTAGGTAGATAGGTAAACGGACAAGGCTCCAGGTAGTTAGGTAGACCCTAGGTTGATAGTTAGGCCCCAAGCAGGTTAGCAGGTAGGCCCAAGGTAGGTAGGTTGTTAGACCCTAGGTAGGTAGGCCCCCATGTAGATAAACAGTAGATAAACCCCAGTTAGATCGGCAGCAGTTAGGCCACTGGTATTTAGGTAGTAGATTGGCCCCAGGTAGGTAGTTAGGCCATAGCTAGGTAGATTGGCCTTAGGTAGGAAGGCAGTAGTTAGGTCAGTAGATTGCCCTTGGTAAGTAGGCAGAAGTTAGGCCCCAGATAGGTAGGTAGGCAATAGTTAGGCCCATGGTAGGTAGCTAGATTGCCCCAGATAGGTAGGTAGATTTCCCCCAGGTAGGTAGGTTGCCCCCAGATAGGTAGGTATTATTACTGGGGAGGGGTAAGGCTTTTTGAAAACCATTTTTTGGAAGGCAGGGTGTAAAAAATACTGCAATTCTAGTAGTGATTTTTATTTTTAGCAGTGCTCACTGTGCACTATACATGATAAGTTAATTTTACTCTGTGGGTTGATACAATTACGGCAGTACCCAATTTATATAGTTTTTTTTATGCAGAAACGCTTTAACCCCTTAAGGACCCAGCCTGTTTTGGTCTTCCTGACACAGCCCTATTTTTGAAATCTGCCATGTGCCACTTTATGTGAGAATAACTTTTTGACACTTTCACCTATCCATGTGATTCAGAGATTGTTTTCTCGTGACACATTGTGCTTTAAGTTAGTAAGAAATTTTGATCCATGCAATCCTTGATTGTTTGTGAAAAATATCAAAATTTCATGAAAATTTGGAAAAAATTGTCATTTTGAAAGTTCCCAAATTTCTGTGTGCAAGACAGATAATTATTCACCACAAAATAGTTTATAACTAGCATCTACAATATGTCTACTATAGGTTGGCATAAATTTTTTAAATGTTTTTTTTTTTTTTTTACGACATTAGGGGTTAGAAATTTAATAGTAATTTTCTCACATTTTCAAGAAAATTAGCAATATACATTTTTTTTAGGGACCAGTCAGTTTCTGATGTGGCTTTGAGGGGCCTGCTTTGTTATATACCCCCATAAATGACTCCATCTAAGAAACTAAACCCCTTGAAGTATTTACAAAAGTGTTTAGGAAGTTTGATAACCCTTTAGGTATTTCACAGAAATTTCACAGCAAAGTGGAGGTGAAATTTCAAAATTTCACTATTTTTGCAGATTTTCAATATTTATCCATTATTCACTGGAATACGGTAAATGTGACCAGGTAAATGCAACATAATATCAATTCCCCCAGGTCTGCCGTTTTTAGAATAGGCCCCAGAATAGGAGGAGCACCTACTGGACTCTGGGGTCTCATTTTCAATACGATTTTATTTAGGTGCCATTTCAGGTTTTAGGACACCCTAAGGTGCTAAAACTTAATAAACACCCCTAAAAAGACCCCATATTGGAAACTACCCCCTTTAAGGAATATATCCAGGGGTGCAGTGAGTATATAGACCCCACAGGTGAGTCACAAATTTTTTTTAGCATTAGGCTGTGAAAATGAAAAAAAATTTTTTTTCCAATAATCTGCAAAAGAACCCCAAAATTTTGTTACGCACGTTCATCCAAGTTCGGCAATACCCTACATGCGGGTGTAAACTGCTGTTTTGGCGCTTGGCCGGGCTTACAAGGGAGGGAGAGCTAGTTGGCTTTTGGAACGCAGATTTTGGTGGGGCCATGTCACAGTTGCAAAGCCCCCAAAGTAGCAGAACAGGTGAACCTTCCAGAAGTGGCCCCCTTTTGGATTCGACACCCCTCAGGATCTCAATCTAGGAGTGTTTTGTGCATTTTGATGCACAGGGGTTCCATAGTTTTTTTTAGCATTTGGGGCCCTGAAAAAGGGGGAAAAAACGCAGTTCCGCCATTGCTTTTTGGGTTTCAATTTTAACAGCGTTCGCCGTGCAGTGTAAATGACAGGATAACTTTACTATGGAGGTCGGTACAGTTACATTGATATAGATTTTATAAGTTTTTTTTTGTTTTATTACTTTTACACAATAGAAATATGTCTATAAAAAATTGCGTTTTTATGTTGTCCTATTCTGACAGCCATAACTTTTTTATTTTTGTGTGTGCAGAGCTGTGTATGGGCTTGTTTTTTTGCGGGATGAGTTGATGTTTTTATTGGTACCATTATGAGGGCATATGACACTATCTTTTTGTGAGGGCGTTTTGAACAAATACAGCAAAACTTGGTAGTGTTTTTTATTTTTTATTTTTTATAGCGGTCACTGTACGGTATATATGACATGCTAGATTACTCAGCAGGTATAAACGATTACAGCGATACCAAATTTTTATATTTTTTTTGTGTTTTTTCTGCTTTTATACAATAAAAAACACCCAGGAAAACACGTTTTTTGCATCGCCATAGTCTGAGAGTCATAGCTTTTTAATTTTTCCGTGTTTGGAGCTGTATAGGGGCTTTATTTTTTGCGGATGAGTTGAGTTTTTATTAGTATCATTTTTTGGGGGGACAAGGATTTTTGATCGCTTTTAAATCCATTTTTTGGAAAGGCAGGGTGAAGAAAATACTGCAATCCTAGTAGTGTTTTTTTATTTTTATTTTTAACAGCGCTCACCGTGCAGTAACCGTGATAAGTTAGCTTTACTCTTTGGGTCGATATTATTATGGCGATATCCTCTTTATATAGTTTTTTTATGTTGAAGCACTTTAAAAAAAAAAAGAAAGTGTTTTCAGTGTGTAAAACAATATTTATGCATCACTGTGTTCAGAGAGCCATACATTTTTTATTTTTCCGTATGCAGAGCTGTGTAAGAACGGTTTTTTTGCGGGGTGAACTAACATTTTAATTGTTACAAATTTGGCGTTTATAAGAGTTTTTGATCGCTTTTTATTCCATTTTATGTGCTGCGGTATGAACAAAAATCTTAATAATGTGTTTTGTTTTTTTTACGGCGTTCAGCGTACGGGTTAATTAGCATAATAGATTTATAGGACAGATCGTTACGCACGCGGCGATACCAAATATGGGTACTTTATTTATTTTTGATCTTTTTGGGGGCGATTGGCGTTTGTAAAGGGGAAAAGGGCGGTGTACGTGTTTTTATTTTATTTTTCGTGTTTGTGTTTTACATGTTTTTCACTGTTTTTCCTTTTTCACATTTTTTTTTACTTTTCCCCACAGGGGATTTGAATGAGAGATCTTCAGATCCCTCATTCAATAGGAATCAGTACCTAGCTTGTTGCTATGACTGGTTCCTATGGTAACTGTCAGTCACGATGCCGGGACATGCCCACAGGGCACGGCCATGCGTAGTGACGTCACAGACAACCCGGAAGGCATTCTTTGCCTTCTGTGCTGTCTGTCAGCACACAGCAGCCACACGATCGTGCGCTGCTGCCGCCGACAGAGACGCAGGAGGTGCGATCTCCTCCTGCGTCTCTCTTAGTTATTGCGACCCGATCGTCGCGATAATTAAGGGTTTAACCGCCCCCCCCCCTCCCCCCCGAGCGATCTCGGGTCGGGGCCGACGCAGCGGGATGTCAGCTGTAATATACAGCTGACACCCTGCGCTGATCGTGCGAACTCTGCTTTAGAGTTTGCGCGATCCTCAGGACGTATGCATACGTCCAGGTGCGTTAACCCCCAAACGACCTGGACGTATGCATACATCTAAGGTCGTTAAGGGGTTAAAAAAGTGTTTTATTATGTAAAGCAATGTTTATGCATCGCTATCTACTTTATTTACTTTTTTCTGTATACTGAGCTGTGTAAGGTCTGTTTTTTTGCGGGGTGAACTGACATTTTTATTGCTACCACTTTAGCATTTACATGAGTTTTTGATCGCTTTTTATTCCACTTTATGTGCTGCAAGATTAAATGAAAATCGCAACTCTGTGACTTTTTTTTTAACAGTGTTCACCTTGTGGGTTAATTAATGAGACAGATTTATAGGTTAGGTTATCATGCACACAGTGATAACAAATATGCGTACTTTATTTATTTTTTATCTTTTTTTTTTCACTTTTTCCCAAAGGAAACTTGAATCAGTGATCTTTAGATCACTGATACAATGGAGATCAGTACATAGCATTGCTGTTATGTACTGGTCTCCATGATGACTGTCAATCACCATACCCAGCCATGCCCACAGGGCACGGCCAGTCATTGTGACGTCACAGCCAGCCTGGAAGTCTTTTTCAGGCGCCCGGGCTGTCAGGTAAGACTGCAGCAGCTTATATTGTGGAGATAGAGACAGGGGGAGACGCCTCCTTCTGTCTTTCTCTTAGCTGCCGTGATCGTGATTGTTTGCAGCAGCTAAGGGGTTAATGGGCCCCTATACTCTGATGCTGCTGGATGTCAGCTGTAATGTACTAGACAGATCTCTAGTGAGCTAAAGTTTAGTTCTATTGGTGTCACAAGAATGTTTTAGTTGCATATATTGTAGCCATATATTGGGGGATTGGCTTTGATGGAGTACACAGTCTTCATATGATTTCAAAGAAGATGTATTAATAAAATCTTGGATTGTGCATAGTTTCATCCCATGACTAACTTGATATAATAGACTGGGAGCAGAGATAAAGAATGATGGATTGCCTCTAATTGGGGCAAGTAGGCAAGTGATGAAAGAGGTGAGCCATATAGTTGTTCCTCGATCTGTACTCATCTGTACTCATTTTATGGTGAGACCAATGTAATACTGTGTCACTAACCAGGGCCGCGATCAGAGATTTCAGGGCCCCTACAGCTAAAATTTCTGGGCCCCCCTGTCAACTCTGCCACCTGTCAACCCCATCACTCTGCCCCATCAACCACGCCCAGCAACCCTCGCTGCCCAACCCCAGAAAAAAATGTATACACACATACTGTATATACACAATACACACAAATATATATATATATATATATATTATTTTTATATTTTTTTAAAAATATTTATAACACCATATATACACACCATTTATAACAACACAAATATATAAACAAAATTTAATTAAAAAATAAAATACACACACATGTATAACAGAATATATACATTAGTAAATTTCACAGTATGAAGATTATGTTGTTCCACCCTTTTAATGACCTATTTGGGGTCTTTTTAATGAGGAATATCACTTGATACCTCCAGGAATGGGGGACCTGTTGGAGTACTGTTGTAGTGCAGGAGATGGCCCGGGAGGAGATGGCCCTCTAACCCTTGATAAAGCAGGTTAGTGGCGAAAATGTCGGCGAGGTGGATGGTTTTAAAATTTGTGACTTCACTCTGTCTACAATGTACTGTGAGACGGGTCACAAGGGGGCCTTTTTTTTCTGTGTCTATGAGAGTAGGGCATGCCCAAGTAGTTGGTTGGGACCCTTACTGAAGTGTACTTTTCTATAGATATAGGTCTCGTTAATAGGGGGGGGTTCACCAGACTTATGATGAAAGGGAGTTATTCCCTCTTTCGAAGCAAAAGGGTTAAATGTGAGGTAGGATAAAGGGTTTTAAATAGTGTGTTAGAGGTTAAAAGTTAGATATTAAAAAGTTTTCGTTTTAGTGTTTAATAGATAGAGAACTGTAAGTTTAATTTGCCCTATGCAAAATAGTAAATAAGGGACCGGGAGAACGCAGGGGTGGAGCAGGGCGGGTGGGAATAAAAAACAGCCTGGACTAAGCCCCACCCGCCCCCATACAATTCCGCTTAAAAAATTTCCCTTGTTCTCGCACCCGCACTTCTAAAATAAATACACTATAAAATGCTTTCAACGGGGGCTTTTTGGTGCGTTTTTGTGCAGAAAGGCGGGGAGTTTAATGCTGTACATTTCTGCACAAAAAACGCATCAAAAAATGCACCAAAACCGCTCTGTGTGAAAGCCCCCTACACACAAGCAAGAAAGAAACAGTGGTGCAGAGAAACCCCTCGTCACAGAGTCAGGTGTGCACTTTACAATCAGGGACAAGCCCACACTGACACTACATAAGCACCAACATAACCTGCAACCCCCCCCAATCACATCCCCAGTAGTCAGGTCACCATCACATGAATACAGCACTGATTCAACACAGAAGTATAATAACCCCTGACAGCAGGGACTCACAGGAGACGTCATCTCTGATGGGAGTTGTTCTCTTCTCCTTTTCTTCGGCCCAAACCTCCATGACGTCTTCCCTGATGAGTCGTTCCCTTCCATTTCTTTCTCTGTCCGGTACAGCATGCAATGTCTTCTTATCCCAGTCACTACTCGTCCCTGTAGAATTTACCACAAATACATCTTAGACTCCTCTCTTTTTCAGCACTTTCCTATCAATTCCCCAAACAGTGTATGTTAGACCCTAAAAATTAGAAAATAAAAAATGTCAGATAAGTGGCATGTAAATAGGTAGACCCCCATTAGGTAGGTAAAACAGGCCTTCCTCCATTAATTTGGTAGGTAGACAGGGCCTACCCCTGTAATGAGACCTCAGTTACTAGCCAAGTAGCTGTGGCTGCCCACAGTAACTAGCCAGGTAGGGCCAGTAACTAGCCAGCTAGGGCCAGAAATTAGCCAGCTAGGGCCAGTAATTAGCAGGCAGGGCCAGTAGGCAGGCAGGGCCAGTATGTAGCCAGGCAGGGCCAGTATGTAGCCAGGCAGGA
Source organism: Phyllomedusa bahiana (assembly GCA_025379985.1). Lineage (NCBI taxonomy): Eukaryota > Metazoa > Chordata > Amphibia > Anura > Hylidae > Phyllomedusa > Phyllomedusa bahiana. Next base: position 8,578 of record JAODAL010011269.1, on the reverse strand, counting down.
CCAGTATGTAACCAGGCAAGGCCACTAATAGACAGGCAGGGCCACTAATAGACAGGCAGGGCCAGTATATAGGCAGACAGGGTCAGTATATAGGCAGGCAGGGTCAGTATATAGACAGGGCCACTTATAGGGAGACAGGGGCAGGTATATAGGTAAATAGGGCAGGTATATAGGTAGACAGGGCTGGTATATAGGCAGACAGGGCAGTATATAGGTAGACATGGCAGTATATGGGCAGACAGGGCTGGTATATAGGTAGACAGAGCAGCATATAGGTAGACAGGGCAGTATATGGGCAGACAGGGCTGGTATATAGGTAGCCAGGGCTGTAATATAGGTAGACAGAGCAGCATATAGGTAGACAGGGCAGTATATGGGCAGACAGGGCTGGTATATAGGTAGCCAGGGCTGGTATATAGGTAGACAGGGCAGCATATAGGTAGCCAGGGCTGGTATATAGGTAGAGAGAGCAGCATATAGGTAGCCAGGGCTGGTATATAGGTAGACAGAGCAGCATATAGGTAGCCAGGGCTGGTATATAGGTAGCCAGGGCTGGTATATAGGTAGACAGAGCAGCATATAGGTAGCTCGGGCTGGTAGAGAGGTAGAGAGAGCAGCATATAGGTAGCCAGGGCTGGTATATAGGTAGCCAGGGCTGGTATATAGGTAGACAGAGCAGCATATAGGTAGCCAGGGCTGGTATATAGGTAGAGAGAGCAGCATATAGGTAGACAGAGCAGCATATAGGTAGCCAGGGCTGGTATATAGGTAGACAGAGCAGCATATAGGTAGCCAGGGCTGGAATATAGGTAGAGTGAGCAGCATATAGGTAGCCAGGGCAGGCGGCGGCCGTGATGGCTGCATGGCTGGGTCGGTGACCCAGCCGTGCAGCCGTGTGGCGAGGGGGGGCCTGTCGGCCCCCTGCCACAGGAGTCCTGTCGCTGATGCGACCATTGCGGCCCCTGTAGCATGCCACAGACCGGCGCCGGGACTCGGGTCCCGCCGGTGGGAAACATACATATTCTTTTATCATTTTAGTTAAGTTTTGCTAAATATGAACTGATTGGCCAGTGATGTTTTGTCAGCTAATTAACTTTCCTGATATTTTATTGTATTAGAATGTAAGGGATGTACCCCATATTTTTGTCAATAGAAACAGCTTCCTGAGGATTATATCCTGAGAAAGCCCATAACAATCTCTCTATCTTGTGTCTCTTTCCCATTCAGGTGTTGTCCAGACAGGAAAAGGTAAAGGTGCTTTCACACAGTGCGGTTTTGGTGCATTTTTTTATGCGTTTTTTTGTGCAGGAAGGCACAGCAATTAATGATGTACAATGCTGCACAAAAAAAACAGCAAAAATCGCTGCAAAAATCGTGATTTTACCGTGATTTTTGCTGCAATTTAAAAACGCATAAAAGATGCACAAAAAACGCACCATGTGAAAGCACCCTAAATGTTTCTTCTCCCCTAATCAATAATTTGAATCCTACAGGTAACTGAGAAATTGACTCTGTTTGAGGACCTGCCTAGTCTTGCAATGACACAACAATTTGATTAATCACTTGGTCTAAGAGTGCTTTCACACGGTGCGTTTTTGGTGCGTTTTTGATGCGTTTTTTAATGCATTTTTTTGTGCAGAAAGGTACAGCAATTAATGCTGTAAATTACTGCACACCAATCGCGGCAAAAATTGCGGTAAAATCACGGTAATTACCGCGATGTTTGCCGTGATTTTTGTGCAGCAATGTACAGCATTAATTGCTGCGCCTTCCTGCACAAAAAATGCATAAAAGATTGCGTCAAAAACGCACCAAAAGCGCACGGTGTGAAAGCACCCTAACCCAGTGTTTCTCAACTCCAGTCCGCAAGACCCACCAACAGGTCAAGTTTTCAGGATTTCCTCAGTATTGCACAGCTGATACCATTAGCATTGCACAAGTGATATAATTATTGTCAGTGCATTCTGTGGGAGATCCTGAAAACCTGACCTGTTGGTGGGTCTTGAGGACTAGACTTGAGAAACACTGGTCTAACCATTCATTAACTTGCACAAAAATGTAACAAGCCTGTTCAGCTCAATGGCATTTAAACTACTTGTAACGGGTTGCGTTTCTTCCTCGTGGATTGGAGAGGCTTCGGACCTGAGGAGAGATCCTGGGAGCCAGAATCCAATATCCTGAATCGGGACCTCATCCTCAGATTTCTGCGGCCTAAAAAGGTGGGGAGGCCTAAGGGGGGGGGGTACTGTAACGGGTTGCGCCGCGCCGCGTTCCCCGCGCACTGCCGCCTGCCCTGACCTTCTGCCTGCCCACGACTACGATTCCCGGACAACGATTCTGTACCCTCGCGGCACACCCGGCCGCCCACCGCAATGCAAGTTCACGTGGGGATCGACCTGGTAGCCCTCACGCCGCAGCCAAGTCCATCCCGCTTTTGCGGCGGGCTCTGGTGGAAAACCGGGGGTACTTAGAATTCCCCGTTTCCTGGCCGTGGCTTAATTATCATCGCTTGCGGTGGTCCGGCGGATCCACTACCCAGCCGTTACAGTTAGATCCAGCCATGGATCCCGCCAAGGTGCCCCTGCCAAGCATTGCGGATCTTACGACGTTGGTTGCCCAGCAGTCGCAGCAAATCGCACAACAGGCACAGCAGTTGGGCCAGCTCTCCGCCATGATGCGTCAGCTCCTTGCGTCCCAGCAACCGTCTCCCCCCTGCGCCCCTTCGGTGACTCCGTTACGTCAGCGTTCCATTGGCTACCGTGGGACCCAAGCTTCGGCTCCCTTTACCCATCAGTTTTGCCGGGGATCCCAAGCTCTGCCGGGGTTTCATTACCAGTGCTCTATGCAATAGAACTAATGGCGGTTTCAGTTTCCTTCGGAGAGGTCTAAGGTGGCCTTCGTGGTGAGCCTACTATCTAGGAAGGCCCTGGCGTGGGCGACTCCCCTTGGGATAGGAATGATCCTGTGACTGCGGTCTACAGTCCTTCCTCCAGGAAATTTTCCCGCGCCGTCTTCGAGGACCCGGCGCGTGCTTCCTCTGCTGGGGATCCGCCCTCTTGAACCTTCGTCAAGGCGACTTCCTCGGTGGGTGACTATGCGGTACAGTTCCGTACTCTGGCTTCAGAGCTCATGTGGAATGATGCCGCCCTCTGTGCCACTTTCAAAAAAGGGTCTGTCCAGCCGGGTTAAAGACGCTTTGGCAGCAAGAGACCTCCCGTCCACCCTGAGTGAACTAATTCATCTAGCAACCCTTTATTGATGTTAAGGTTCGCAGAGAGGCAGGAGGAGCTGCGTCAGGAAAGAGACACTGCACCCCCCCGTCGGCGGTTTTTCTGGCTCTGGTTTTTCAGCATCCTCCATTGCTGTCTCCTCAAGCCTCTGAGGTGGAACCTATGCAAGTGGACCGGGCCTATTTATCGGAGCAGGAGTTGAACCGTCGCCGAACGAGAAGCTATGTCTCTATGCGCCAGCCCGGACCATTTCCGCAGAAGCTGTCCGCTAGTCCCCAGCGTCCGGGAACCTCACACCTAGGAGCCTGTAGGGGGCGGTCCTAGGTGCAGTTTCCCCCCTCTCCACGTTTGTTTGATGCCAGTGGAGGTGACATCTGAGCTTGGTTCTTCGTTCCGGGGAGTTCTGCCTTCCTGGATTCGGGGTCTGCAGGGAACTTTATCTTAGCCTCATTGGTAACCCGGTTCGCAATACCTGTAGTCCGGCTGGAGAAGCCGCTGCTTATAATCTTCGGTCAGTGGGGAGCTCTCTGTGACCCCATCCAGTACATAACCCGGCCGGTGACACTCATGTGGGGGCTCTGCATAAGGAGAAGATCACGTTCCACGTTCTGTCCTGTGCTTCTCGGATCCTCTTGGGTTTCCCCTGGCTGCAACATCACGCCCTACGGCTCGATTGGAAGACAGGCGAAGTCCTGCTTTGGGACCGGAATGCCAGAAATGTTGCTTGGAGGTGCACGCCCGGTGCCTCCCACTTCTCCGCCTCCGCTCGTCAACCCGTTGCCAGGCCTCCCGGGCCGGGGTACCAGGACTTTGGGGATGTTTTTCTCCGAGAAAGAGGCTGAATCGCTGCCACCACATCGGCCTTACGACTGTCCTATTGACCTCCTCCCGGGGACCGTTCCACCCCGGGGGGAGGGTCTACCCGCTGTCCGTGCCAGTGACTCAGGCCATTCAGCCTACATTCGGAGAATCTGCAGAAAGGATTCATTCGTAAGTCCTCCTCCGCAGCGGAGTTGGGTTTTTTTCGTGCAGAAGAGGTGGTTTCCCCTCCGTCCGTGTATAGACTACAGGGGTCTAAATAAGATACCGTAAAAAAAACGCTACCCTTTCCCAACTGATCTCAGAGCTTTTGACCGTCTCAAGGGGGCTAAAGTTTTTTTCCGAATTGGATCTGGGGAGGAGCCTAAAAACCTCATCCGAATTCGGGAGGGAGATGAGTGGAAGACGGCGTTTAATACCCGAGATGGACATTTTGAGTATTGTGATGCCCTTTGGGCTCTGTAACGCTCCAGCGGTTGTTCCAAGAACTCATCAATGATGTTTCCGGGATCTCTTGTACACCTGTGTCATAGTGTACCTAGATGACATCCTGATTTTTTTCCTCTGATCTTGGACTCACCGGGCTCAAGTACGCCAGGGTTTTGCAATGTCTGCACAGCAAACCGACTGTACGCCAAGCTGGAGAAATGCTTATTCCATCGGACCAGCTACCTTTTTCCCCGGCTACATAGTCTCGGCTGAAGGCCTAAAGATGGACCCCGCAAAAACTCTCGCGGTACTGCAGTGGCCCCCTTCCCGTCGGTCTTCGGGCAATACAGCGCTTCCTGGGCTTCGCAAACTATTACCGACAATTTATTCCCCACTTCTCCACCTTGGGGGGCTCCTATCGTGGCCCTTACTAGGAAGAATGCGAACCCGAGAGGCTGGCCTCCGGAGGGCCGAGAAAGGGGGTTTTGTGGATCTAAAGACGGCCTTCTCCACAGCTCCTTTTTTTGGTCCGGCCTGATTCCGAGAGGCCGTTCTCCTTGGAGGTGGATGCCTCTTCCGTGGGGGCAGGGGCGGTCCTCACGCAGAGAAGCTCCAAGGCAAGGTTCTCACATGTGGGTTCTTCTCAAAGACCTTTTCGCCGGCTGAGCGAAACTATGTCATTGGGGACCGGGAAACTCTTGGCCCTCAAGTTGGCCCTAGAGGAAGTGGCGACATCTGCTGGGGGGCTCGTCATCCAATCAACATCTTTACGGACCACAAAAATTTTTTGTATCTTCAGAGGCCCAACGTCTAAAACCCTCGCCAAGCCCGGTGGTCTCTTTTTTTTCACGGTTTGACTTTCATATACATTTCCGGCCGTTTGAGAAAAAACGTCAAGGCGGATGCCCTCTCTCGTGCTCGGGCGTGGTCGGTGAAGAACCCGTGTCACAACACATCATTTCCCCCGACGCGTTGGTTCACGTGGCTCCCGCAGGTCTCCAAAACATCCCTATGGGCAAGACGTACGTTTCCGCTGGCACTCAGGAGGAAGATTCTGAAGTGGGGGCATAGCTCCTTGGTGGCTGGTCATCCCGGAGCTCGGAAGTCTTATGCATTGATCTCGCGGCACTACTGGTGGCCGACTCTAGCATAGGATGTCAAGGACTACACCCTCGCCTGTGTCACTTGCGCTCGGAACAAGGTCCCACGCCACAGGCCCGCTGGCCTCTTGCATCCTCTGCCTGTGCATTAAATCCCATGGACGCACATAGTATGGGCTTCGTCACTGATCTAACCCGTTCCTCTGGGAATTCGGTCATCTGGGTGGTGACAGACCGGTTCTCAAAGATGTCCCATTTGTGCCCCTCCCTGGCCTGCCGTCTGCCCCCAATTGGCTAGTCTTTTCTTCCGGCATGTCTTCCGGCTTCATGGACTGCCCTCACACATTGTCTCCGACCGCGGTGTACAATTTTTTGCCGTTTTTGGCGTGCTTTTGTGCTCCCATCTGCAAGTCAAGTTGGACTTTTCATCGGCCTATCACCCTCAGTCCAATGGGCAGGTGGAAAGGGGTGAAACCCGATTCTGGGAGAATACCCCGCGTCACTTTGTGTTCCGGACGTCAGGACAACTGGGATCCGAGCTGCTCCCGTGGGCCAAAATTTTCATATAACCATCGGGAAATCGGATGCTGCCAGGTCTCCCCGTTCTTTGTAGTCTATGGCCGCCACCCGCACCCCCCCTTACCTGCCTCCTAACTCGGATGTGCCCGCTGTCAACGACCAGGGTTTTGGGATATCAAGGCCATCTTGCAGGAGACGCGACATTCTCTACTTCGGGCCCCCGCCCGTATGAAGTCTCAGGCGGACAAAAGGGAAGACCTGCCCCCACCTTTTTCCTGGGGACCAAGTTTGGCTCTCTTCAAAAATATGTGCGCCTGAAGGTCCCTATCTTTTAAATTGGGCCCCCGCTTCCTCGGACCCTTCAAGGTTTTTCGGCAGTTGAACCCTGTGACATACAAGCTCTGTTTGCCTCCATCTCTCCGGATCCAAACGCATTTCATGTGTCCCCCCTTAAGCCTCTGGTGCTGAAACCGGTTCTCTCGGAAGAATGTGAAGCCTTCCCAGTTGCCGATCCACTTTACATCTTCGAGGTAAAGGACATTTTAGATACGAAACGGTCAGAGGGAGACGTTTCTTTTGTGGATTGGAGAGGCTTCGGACCTGAGGAGAGATCCTGGGAGCCGGAATCCAATATCCTGAATCGGGACCTCATCCTCAGATTTCTGCGGCCTAAAAAGGTGGGGAGGCCTAAGGGGGGGGGGGGGTACTGTAACGGGTTGCGCCGCGGTCCGTGGTACGGACCGCGGTCGCACCCGCGTTCCCCGCGGCGGGTCCCCGGCGGGGACGGGGGGCCCCGCGGACCCCACTGCCGGTCGTGGCGCCACCCGTCCCATCCACTCACCGGGCCGCGCTCCCGTCCGGGCCGCGTCCCCCGCCGGCCGGGAAGCCATGCGCGCCCCCCCTCGCGCGCACGCGCACGTTCACGTACATTTCAAGGACAGTGCGCGGTAATTGGGTAATTGCGGGCGCTTCCCTATATAAGTTTTTCACCCATGTCACTTCCTGCTGGATCTATGTTTTCCTCGTGCCTTAGCTAAAGCGTTCCCCAAGTGTGTTCTCGCCTACCGTGTACCAGGGCCTCTTGCTACGTTTTCCCGACTCCGAACCTCTGCCGCCTGCCCTGACCTTCCTGCCTGTCCCGCCCCGACCATTGCCGCCTGCCCTGACCTTCTGCCTGCCCACGACTACGATTCCCGGACTACGATTCTGTACCTCGCTGCACCTCGGCCGCCACCACAAGCGAGTCACGTCAGGGGGGACGACCTGGTAGCCTCACGCCGCAGCAAGTCCATCCCGCTTTGCGGCGGGCTCTGATGACAACCGGGGGCTACTTAGATTCCGTTCCCTGGCGTGGCTTAATTATCATCGCTTGCGGTGGTCCGGCGGATCCACTACCCAGCCGTTACACTACTCCATGCTATGTAATAAAAACACTAAGAAAAACACTGAATAATTTACAAAATAATACCTTCTACACAATGACAACAAGGTAACAAGCTGTAGACGTAGCTTGAAAGGGGTAACGTTCCTCATTAGACCATTAGTTGTTCCACTCAAATTTAAAAATATTCTAAAAAAAACTAATGGGAAATGATGTAGCATTTCACCTCCAACTCACTGAGCCTTGCATTGTAAATGGAATGAGCGCCAACCAAATATTCATTAGCCAACCAGTATTCTACTATGACCTGTTGAGGGGCAAACACCCTAAATATTTGGTTGCTATAATTCCATTTACATTGCAAGACTTAGTAAGTTGGAGGTGAATTGAGGAATGCTACATCTAGTAGGTTTCACAGCAGAATCTTAGCTAATTTCTTCTAAGCTTTTAAGAATATATTTAAATTTCAGTGGAGTGGGTAATGGTGCATACGTCTACACATACCTACATGGTGCCTCTCCCTAATGAGGAATGTTATGTCTTTAGAACAAGGTGAAATCAGACTTTACAGTGTAGTGTGTGAAGAAGATGGTTGTCAGTGTAATTTTCCTAAATTATCTGTAGTAGGGAAATAACATTTTAAAACATTTGAAGACGAGTAACAAAAAAATCAGAAGCGTTTGACAAAAAATTGTCCCCAACAGTGTAAATCTTAAATTACTATGATGCCAGCTTACTTTGATTCTTTAGTACTAGTATGAACAGCAATTATAAAGAACAAAATATAACACAGGGCAATAAAGTCGATGCAATGCTAGCTAATAAATTCAAGAACTAAATATGTAAATCTGATTCCTTTTACCAACAATAGCCATAAGAAAAAGATTATGAGCCCTAAAGAAATCTGAAAGGCATTTTACAGTAACTTGAAGAATGATGTTAACAATGCAAATAACATTTCATATATTAATCTCTTAACCACAATATAAGCATTGGTTTTTATAACATTTTTCCCCATATCAAAAGGGAAAACCCCCGGTGTCTTTCCCTTTCCCGCCTTAATTTTCTCTCCCAAGGAAACCTAAATTTTTAAGGAAAAA
>JAODAL010011268.1:0-100815 GCA_025379985.1 Phyllomedusa bahiana | reverse complement strand
AGTTTGTCTTCCAGTTAAAATTAAAAGGTGGTTAAAAAAGACCCCTTTTTCCGGCGTTTTAATCTGGGGGTTATGCAGGTTTGGGGCTCATGCTGTGGCCCAGGACAGGTATAGTCAATGTCCAGTTCAACTAAAATGGTGGTTGAAAGACTCCTTTTTCCGGCACTTTTTAAATGTGGAGGTCATGCAGGTTTGGGGCTCATGCTGCGTTCCAGGACAGGGATATTCAATGTCCAGTTCAAGTAAGATGATGGTTCAAAGACGCCTTCTGGCACTTTTTAATTTGTGGGTGATGCAGGTTTAAGGGTCATGCTGTGGTACAAGACAGGGATAGTGAATGGTGTGTGACTTTTTTTCTGTGGCTTTTATAGCCTAAGTGTTGTGCCTAAGATGTAGCAGGTATCCATTTGACTGTTGTGGATGTTAATTCCAGCTTCTCCAGCCCTGTTTGGGTGTAAAAATGAAGGTGTTGTTGCTCTCCCATAGACTTTAATGGTCATCGGCGATAATCTATTATCGACTATCGGAAATCGTCTTGATAATTGCCAATATCGACTATCGACCCGATGACGATAGTCAACGTAATCGCTCATCACTATTTGTTACTAAAAAAAATCAAAAAACTGCAACACTACCAAGATCCAAAACTGTAAAACTGTTACTAAATAATTAAATAATACTGCCAGACCATGACAAAACGTGACCACCACATGTGACTATCAGTTGTGCACAGTCTCTAAAGATGTATATTAACGCCATACAGTGACCAGATAGTGGTAGATACTAGTTGTATGTAGACGCTCTGTAGAAATAAGTGATTACATTGAAGTTACATTTAGTGACTCAAAGGAGACGTCTTTTCTGATCGGAGTTGTTCACTTTTCCTTCTCTTCTCATCCGATCCAGACTGCCATGATGACTTCTCCCGGCCATGACTCGTCTCTGCAGAATTTACCACACAAACATTTTAGAACCTTCCCTTTTCCAGCACCTATATACCTATCTACCTATAAAAAATCCAGGTGCCTGCTGATAGGGGATGGAAAATTCCTTTATAGGCTCCTATTAGGTAGGTTTATAGGAAGGTAATATGCCCCCCAGTATATAGCTAGGCAGGTAATATGGCCCCCAGTATATAGCCAGACAGGTAATAGGGCCTGCATTATATAGCTAGGCAGGTAATATGTCCCCCAGTATATATCTAGGCAGGTAATAGGGCCCCAGTATATAGATAGGCAGGTAATATGGCCCCCAGTCTATAGCTAGCAGGTAATAGGGCCCCCAGTCTATAGCTAGGCAGGTAACATGGCCCCTAGTATATAGCTAGGCAGGTAATATGGCCCCCAGTATATAGTTAGGCAGGTAACAGGACCCATAGTATATAACTAGGCAGGTAAGAGGGCCCTCAGTATATAGCTAGGCATGTAATATGGCCTCTAATATACATATAATTAGGTAACATTGCCCCCAGTATACATATAATTAGGTAACATGGTCCCCAGTATACATATAATTAGGTAACATGGTCCCCAGTATACATATAATTAGGTAACATGGTTCCCAGTATACATATAATTAGGTAACATGGCCCTAAGTATACATATAACTAGGTAACATGGCACCCAGTATATAGATAATTGGGTAACATGGCTCCTAGTTTATAGAGAATTAGGTAACATGGCCCCCAGTATATATAGGCAGGTAATAGGGTATATTAAAATTAAAAAATCCTAGTACTCACCTTCTCCCGCTCCCTGAAGCTCCTTCTGGGCTCTGTCTTCTTCCTGGCATAGGCAGTGTGACGTCATCACTCCAGGTAGGCAGCATGATGACATACTCACACTGCCTGTGCCAGATACCCCAGAGGGTCGTAAGCCTGCTTGCAACTCACTGGAGTACTCCGTGGAGCAGGTAGTGCTCGCTCTCTGTTCCAAGGAAGCTTTCGGCGCACCAGGCCCACGGCAGCAGCCTGGAACCCAACGAGGTATGGGGCACAGGCAGTTTTATCCGGGGCTTGTGTCCCGGATAAAACTAAATAGCGGCACTCCTAGTGGTACTACATGTCTTGTACTGCTCTTACATGTATTAGTGAGGTGCAGGTAGTGATTGGTAGTCTAGTAACGCCTCTCTGCAGTACAGGTAATTCTTAAAAAGGTTGGTCTCGGCGCTCGTCGGATCGTATTATAGACACTCCAATTGTATTCAGTGTAAGTTTAATAATAAAATTGCACAGGATGTTACTTCTTTCACAAATAAAACCACTAAAAACCTGACGCGTTTCGCGTTGCAAACCAACGCTTTCTCAGAGGTATACAGCATGACATAACATCGGGCATTTAAAGAGACTCCTGAATTACAATTGGATAGAGAACATTGTAACATCCGATGCACTAACAGTGATTGTAATTGACATATCGGAGATCCAACGGACGATTCTCCTATCTTCACTCAGACTGACAGGTCTTTGACCCAATAGAGATTTGTAAAGACAGGAATAAAGACAAAGCAACCATTCTGATTGACAGTGTCTTTGCCCAACATAGACTCTCTGTTAGAGCATCGGATGTTTCGATGTCTGATGTTCTCTATCCAATTGTAATCCAGGAGTCTCTTTAAATGACAAAAAGATCAATAGATAAGAGGAAAGGGAAGTGTCCCCTGCCCAAAATCGACCTCAAATTAAAGGCCATGATTAGTGTTGAGAGATTTTTATCGACACAGTTGAAATCGGCAAGGTATTTATGGTGATCGAAATTTCCAGATCATGCGATAATTAAGGTAAAAATCTGAGCATCATCTATTAAGAACGCGCCTTTTTTGGCGCTTCCTGTAATTTTGGCGGCCAGCAAATCCCGATTACAGATAGAGCAGGGGTGGGGATGTGTGTGCGACGTCATGACTGGGATGTGTATGGTTGCGATTGGCTGGAAAAAATCACATAAACCTTTCGTTTTTAATAGAAACAGCTTTTTTCCTTGTTTCAGCCTCGTGCCCTCCCCAGGTTCATAGGGAAAAGGAAACCTGCGCTTTGCCTGTGGCCAAAAAAGCTCAGCGAAATTATTTTTCCTTATTTCGCACGGGAAAAACCTTTTACTATTAGTTTGTGACCTTTTCCAATTTAGTTAGATTAGGATTTGAACATTTTTATGAAAAGTTAGCTGGGGAATTTTTTAAAGCAGCTTTTTCCCGCTGAAAAATTCACGGGGGGGGAAGGGGGGGGGGGGGGGGGGTTCGCGGGCGAAAAAACGACAAGCTTATCTAAAAAGGGAAAAACTGGATAAAGTTCACCAAGATTTTAGTTTTAGACATTGTAGTGGAATATTTTATTTTAACATTTTGGGCTATTGAAATTTTTTCCCTGGAAAATTGGGCACCCTTTGAACTTTTTACTGGTAAATTTCATTTTAGTAACTGCAGGTCTCTTTTTTTAGCTGAAAAAAACCCCAATTTTTATTATCAGTTTAAAATTTCAGATAGGTGTTAAATTTTAAATTTTACACTTTTCACCTGTAAAAGTTGATATATCCCCCTTTGCATTTTTAAATTACAATACAAAAATCTGGTAGTCGGGCACAGGTTTTTTGTTCCCAAAAAAATCCCGGTTTTGATGTAGGGAAAACATAAAGGGTTACGTTTTTTTTTGGGACTTTTGCGCCCCCAAAGCATTTTTCCCTTTGAGGGCCAGAATCCACGAAAATTTAAAACAGAATTTTCTATTTTAAACCCCCCAGGTAAATTTTGAAAGGTGAAAAAAATTATTTTTATTTTTCCCAAAAAACAAAAACATTTAAAGTTTTTTTTTCCCCCGGGGGCCCCCACCCAGCATTTTTTTGACGCAGCATTCCGTAAATTTTTTAAAACAGCAAATTTATATTCCCCCAAAAGGTGAATTAAAAGGGTTTGCAAAAAAAACCTTTTTTTATTACCAAAACAAAAAAATACGTGTTTTTTGGACTTTTGCCCAGTCCAGATTTGTTGTTTGACACCTTCCCATTTAAAATTTGAATCCAGCAATTTTGTTTTGATTGGGAGGGATTTGAGAATGCTGTGATTGGGCCCGTTTTTTAATAAGGGGACTTTAAAAAAACTTTTCCTTTCCCTTTCTAAAATTTTTTTTATTTCTGAACATGGAGCAAAATTGCAGGGGGTAAGCGAAAAAGAGGGGGGTAGCACATGGAGGTAGAGGTACGGGGAAGAAGGTGCTCCCTTTCCAGTGCTGGCGAAAAAACCCCGCATCCAGCGGTTTCGTATTTTAAAGGCCCGTCGGGGGCCGTCATGCGGGGTCAGGGCCCTGTGAATCTAAGTAAAAAAACATCGTCGCCAATCTGTCCTTAAAGGGGTTTTAATAAAAACCCCGCATTTTGAAAGTTTACCCCCCTCTTTCCCCGGGCAGTCACGGCCAAAAATGTCATCTTCGGCATCATCAGTTCCTCCAACATTAAAGCGGGCCCAAAGGTAAAATCGTGTACCCACCAGTGGAAATCCATTGTCGGGAAAAACCTTTCTTTGATGAAAAATGGGGTTGGGGTGCAAAGGCATGTTAAAAGATCAAGGGATAAATTTAGTTGCTCTGACGCCCATTTAAATGATGCCATCAGGGAGGGGAAGGAACCCGGGGTTCAATGGGCCCCAAAACCCCGGGCGGGGGGGAACGCCTTGAAAGGCCCTTTTTGCTTGTAGCCCGAAAGCTTCTGGTGCAAAAAAGTCGGGGGACGCCCAAGTCCCCTGTGTTGAGGGATGATGTTTGATGACAAAATTTTGGGGGATCCTTTCCTGGTTTTTTTCCCAGAATTTGCTTGCGAGGTTTTCATCGTGGCGAGGGGAACGTTTGGGGTTTGTTGAAATTACGGGTCCCGCCACAAAAAGGGAAGGGGGGTTTGGCGCAGAATTTCCGTGATATGATTCCGCCGGGCACGGTCAGCGAAAAAACCCCCCCCTTTCGCTTATCGCCTTTCAAAAAAGGTCCAGGCCCCTCTAAAGCCGGGGGTTTTCTTTGAGAAAGCCTTGATTCACCCGGGCCAATGTCATATGCCCCCTTTTTCCCGGGAAAAACGCATAATTTAGAGGCAAAAACCCTTAAGGGTTTAAACCCAAACCAAAAACTGTCTAGTCACATGCAGCGAGAAGGGTTTTAAAAATTTTGGGGGGGGAAAACACTTGGCCAAAAAAGGCCCAGACCGACGGGGGCCCTTTCCAACCACATCACCCCCTCTGTCTCCCCTCCCCCTCCCCGCCCCCAACCAATCGTTCCTCAGCGCCCATGTCCCCTCGGAGTAATGATCAGGGTTTTCAGCCCGCTTCGCCCCCACCGTCCGCCAAAATTCCCCAGCCCACCAGGGGGACCCATCCTCCCACTTTTCCTTCCCAAAAGTTTAAAACGCCGGCACGCCGAAACAGCGGCCCCGTCTAGCAGCCAGCCTTCTGTTTTCCCAAGGTTTGGGGGGCAGAAAAAACCTTTTTAACCCCCAAACCAACCAAAACCCAAAACCCTGAAGGGTCGGTTTTTGCCGGCTTTTGGCCTTGGAAATGTTCCCCCTTTCCGTCTGGGGGGGACACAGTTTGGGTTCCCGGGCCACGTCAGGGCCCCTCGCCTCCCCCCAATTTCCAGATCCCGGGAGCAGGCATTTCTTTCCCCAAAAAAGGTTTCCCTCCCCGGGGCCACCCACGTGTATCTAAAATTTAAAAGCGCGTTGTTTTGAATCTGTGCCCGGGGAAAAAAGTCCATTCACCACCGACACATGGTTTTGAAAAGCACGGCCAAGGCCGCTTTTTTCTCTGTGACAGCTAACTGGGTGGCTGGGGGGTTGTCTCTGGGGGTTTGACGGGTGGCTCTCAGGTCGGCGCACGCTCTTAAAAAACCGAAAGGGTGGTGCAGGGTTTTTTCCCCCCCAAGGCCCTTTGGGTGGCACCCGTGCCCAGAGACCCCAGGGTTTTGAAAATTTAATTTTTGCCCTTGGAGACCGTCCCATTACAGGTAAAGGGGGGCTGGGGACGGCTCTCCGAAAACGAAACCCGACCCGTTTTGGCCCGGGGTTGAAAAAAGCCCTTTTTTGTCCCAAGGCAAGGTGGGGGGGGGCGAAAAGGGGCGAAATCTGCTGGCTGCCTTTAAGATCGGTAGGCTGGAGCTAAATCCTTTCCCGGGAATGTCATAAACCCCTTTCGCCCAAAGTAAATTTCTAAAAGCTCCCCCGTTCGCACCCTGCTTCTTTCCCGCCTGGCTGCGTTGAAAGCGTCAGTGGGCCCCTTTCCCCGTAAACCGTTTATTGTTAAACTTTGGCAACACGCGGGGAATTCCCCCCCTCCACATGCTCCAGCGATTGTGGGCACCCAGCGCAATGCCATTACCCCAGTACGAAGTGACACAGGGGCCTGAAAAAAGCGGCGGTGCGGGACCTCGGGGTTTTAAACCACGGGAGTGGGGGGCGGGGTTGGGAAAGACCCTTGCCCCATCCTTGCCATTTTTGAAAAAGGGCCCCCAAAATGGTGGGGTTTCGGCAATCCCCTTGTCAGCTTTGGCATTGGGGTTTTTTTCTTATTTCCCTGGAAAAAATGTTGGAAAAATTTGGAAAAAAAACGGGGTTTTCCCGCCACGACGGAGGGGGGACGGGACCCCCAGTTGTGGACACGGGCCTTTTTCCTCCTTTTTTTTAAAACCCAAAAGGGCCCCGCCCAGTTTCACAAATTTCATCGGTTTTCATTGGGCAGTGGTTGGGGGGTCCAGAGTAGTGCAAGGTGGCGAAATTCAGCTTCGGGTCCCATCTCTCAGGAAAGTCAGGGTTGGGGTTTGAAGTTTTGCCAGAGGCAGGGGGGGAAGGGGGGAAGGGTTTTTCCCTTTAGACACGATGTTCCCGACTTTCCCTGCCTTGGAAAGAGGTTGGCGGTAAATTTTGAGGCAAAAAGGGGGAAAAGTTGGGGAAAAGATCGTTTGCTGGGGCCCCCTGCCCCAGAGGTTTGGGAAATCAAGGCCCATCTTCAAAATGAGTGCTTGGTTTGTTTCCATTTCCTCCAACATGTTTCCTGAAATTAAAAGGCCATCAAAATGAACAACAGTTATTGGGTGGCCACCCTCCTGGCCCCCGGTAAAAAAACAAAACTCAGCATTTTCCCTTTCCCCCCCAAAAAAATTTAGAGAGTAAAAAAAAAAGGGGAAATGGAAAAACCTTTGCTGATTTATCAACTGGGGGACTTTCTGTTGGTACTGTTTTTCCACGTTCCCCAAATTTTCAGGGGGGAAAACAACATCAGCGCGTGAAAGCAGTAGGTCCCAATTTGGGCGTACGGCCAGCAGCGGGGAAGGGTGGCGGAATCCCTTTAAAGGGTGACCTTGGCAATCTTTGTTTCCCACCCCCCCCACGAATGCAATGCAGGGCACACATCCCCAAAACACAGGAAAAGTTTAAAAGTTTCATGGTCCCAGGGCCCTTCTCCCGTCTCAACCCCGTTGTTTTTGCTTGTTTTCCGGGGCCCCCCAATGGGACTTCTGGGTATCCAAAATGGACGAAGGGCCCCCGGGCTGGCCCCGTCAGGGCCATAAAAGGTGTTGCCCTCCCCGGGCAGCCAGGTCATATTAAGGGGGCCCTTTTCAGCACGGGGAAAGGGTGTCATTAAAGAAAAAAGGGCTTTCCGGGTTTTAAAAACGAAAATTGTGGGATCGGTTTGACTTTCTTAAAGATGAATAGGCTTGGACTCTGATGATGTTGGGGCCCCCAAAATTGCCGAGGTAAACCGATTATTTGCCGGGTTTCTATTTTAAACATTCCTTTTTCAAACGGGAAAGGGTTTCCTCTTAAAAAACTTTTTTTAAAATGATCTTTCTTCCCTGCAATTTTTATTCTTTTCCCTCTTTTATTCTCTTTTGCCCGTTTAGGAGGGCTGTAAAAGACAGCAAAGGGTTTTATGACAACCAAAGGGATTTCATTTAATCACTTTTTTAAGGAAATTTTTTTCATTGGGCAATGGTTTTTGGGGGTCATGTTTCTGTTTAGATACGCTATAATTATGGTCCTTTGGAAAAAGAAAAAGTGGCCTTTTAAATGGATTTCTCCCTCACAATTTTTAAAAAGTGGCTGAGAAAGTCTTATTTATAATTTTTTGGGGTTTAAAGTTTGCTTTGGGGGATTTCAAGGGAATAATCAGGTCCCCTTTGGGAACGAAAATGTGGCTTCTTAAGTGGCTTTTTCCCTCCCCAATTTTTAACAGTGGGGTGGAAAAAATTATTTTTTTTTTTTTTGTTGGGGGCATTTCTGCTTTGAAATGCACAAAAATAAAAGGGCCCATTATAAAAAAAAAAAGTTGTTTCTAATAGAATTTGTTCTTCACAATTGTCCCAAAATTGGGGAAAAAAGGGCATGCTTTGAATTTTTGGGGGCATTTTGCTTTGAAATGCAGCAAAAACTACAGGTCCTATTCTTTAAAAAAATGTTATTTCTAATAGGGCATTTTTTTTCTTCACAATTGTCCCAAAATTTGGGTCATGGGTCATGTTTTGAATTTTTGGGGGCATTTTGTTGGGACATGCAGCTTTAAAAAACAAGGGCATATTCTAAAAAATGTTGTTTCTAAAAGACATTTTTTTCTTCACAATTGTTCAAAGTGGCTCAAGGGTCTTTCTTTTTAATTTTTGGGGGGGATTTTTCTGTGACATGGGGCCCCCTTTTCTACGGTTCCCATTCTAAAAATGTTTTTTCTAAAAGCAATTTTTTTTTCACAATTGTCCCAAAATGGCTCAAGGGTCATGTTTGAATTTTTGGGGGGGATTTTGCGGGGAATGCAGGGTTAATAAGGGTTTTTATTCTAAAAAAAAACTTGTTTCTAACAGACATTTGTTCTTCCCCCAAATTGGGCAGGGGTGGCTCAAGGGTGATTTGGGGGGGTGTCAGAAACAGGAATAGGTTTGGACACTGTTAAAAGGACCCCATATTGCAAAATGGGGTTTTTTTTTGAAAAATCTTTAAAATAGTATCATTTCCCCGTATTGAGGGCAAACCCCTTTAATTTCAATTTAAAAAAAAAAGAAACAAAGCTGGTGTGATTCCATCCTATTTTAAAAAAAAGTGGTTTTTTTTTAGAATTTAAACTACTAAAAAAATTGCATTTTACAAAAAAAGGGTGGGGAAAAAAAATTCCCCCGGGAAATTTTACAAGGGAAAGGGACA
Source organism: Phyllomedusa bahiana (assembly GCA_025379985.1). NCBI lineage: Eukaryota > Metazoa > Chordata > Amphibia > Anura > Hylidae > Phyllomedusa > Phyllomedusa bahiana. Next base: position 91,660 of record JAODAL010011268.1, on the reverse strand, counting down.
GGGAAAAATTGACCCCCATGTAGGTTATTCGAGGACTTGGGGGTATGGAGCAGGGGCAGAGAACAAAGTACAGAGACCCAAATTTTCCCCCACCCGTTGAGTAAAATGGGGAAAAAAAAATGCCCCAAGCAAATGGGCACCCGGGGGGGTAAAAGGGGCGTTTTTAACCCCAGTATTTCCAAGTGAAGCTCAATTGTTCCGCACCCCTTTTCGGAGGGGCAAGCGCTACCCAGGGGCTTGAATGTGTACTGAGGAAGGCTGGGGGTTTTTCACCCCTTCCATTCCGCAATCTGCTTCAACAGACAGTTTTTTTTGCTGCGTCTTTAGGGCATTTTAACCTGGTTTTTGTTAATTGGGTGACGGACGCCAGCTGGGTCTCTCACCGCACCACGTAAATCCGGCCCCGGTTTTATTTCTGTGGCACAGGGCAGTTCCAGCAATGTCCAGTTTTAAAAAATAAAATTTGGGGGGTTTGGGAAAAACTCCTTTTTTTCCCGGAAATTTGTTTCTGGGGGTTCGACGGTTTAATGGGCTTTCTGTGGCCCAGGACAGGGACGTATAGTCCCGTTCAACTTAAAAAGGTGGTTGAAAAAACTCCCCTTTTTTGGCCTTTTTAAAAACCCTTGGGCGGGCACTTTTTTTGGTCATTTTTGGGGGTAAAAAGGGAAGTTTTAGTTAGTGTCCGTTCAAAATAAAATGGGTTGAAAGACTCCTTTTTGCGGGGACTTTTTAAATTGTGGGGTCTTTGCAGGTAGGGGGCTCAGCTGCGTTCCGGGACAGGGATATTAAAATGCCCAGTTCAAGTAAAGATGGTTAAACATACCCCTTCGGGCCTTTTTAATTTGGGGTGATGGGGTTTTAAGGGGTCTGCTGGGGTTTACAAGACGGGATAGTGAAGGGTCTGTGATTTTTTTCTGTGACTTTTAAAACCCTAAGTGTGTTGCTAAGATGTAGCACTACCCATTTGATGTTGTGGATTTAATTTCAGCTTCTCCGCCTTTTTGGGGTTTTTGTAATAATGAAGGTTTGTTGGTCCCCCATAGATTTAATGGTAATCGCTCTAATCGATGCTCACTACGAAAAAACCTTATCGTAGGGGGCCCGATATGACATCGTCGATCTCGATCCCAACGAAAATGCTAAACACTACCATGTCAACACGTGTTTATTGCAGAAGGACAAGTAGGTTAGCCCACGACAAGTATCACCTGGGGGTTGCAAGTCCCATTGGTGAAATAAAAACTGAGGATTCTAAATGGCCCAGGCTCTCACCACTTGGGCTTTTTTTCAAACGGCTTAAATTGGACTATTTCATCCGTAATTAGGCCCGGGAGGCGCAAATTACGGCTGAAAAAACGTCCCCATCATTACGGAAATAAAACAGTTTCAAAAGGAGTATAAATTACTTCCTCTCCCTCTGGGCAAATACGCTGGGGGGGGAGATAAGTGACGTAAATTTCCCAGCAGGAACGTCGCTGTAACGAAAGCTAGGGGCCGGCGGGTGCGGCCCCCCCGGCCCCCTCCCCCCTTCCCCCCCGTCCCAAACGGCTAATTTGTGGGTGTAATCATGCCCTGAAATAACCCGTGTGAACATAGCCTAAGGTGACTGTATGAATCCTGCCACTGCAGGCCGTTTAAATAGCTTTACGTTGTATAAAATGCGCAGATGGAATGAACTGTCCTTCTGCAGGTCATATCGTACATCCTGTACAGGTGCATTGTAGAGCAAGTATGAGAAGTCTGGCTTAGGCACCATCTTTTACCTGGTCTGGCTGTTCTAACTTTTCTGTGCCTAGGTTTGGTGTCAAAGAATTATAAATGTGTCTAGTTCTACAATTGTGGTGCGACATCCTCAGAAGCCCCAGATCTTGAGCTTAAAAAAGTTGTCTTTGGTGCATTACATATAGGGATCTTATCGTGCCAAGGTTTGAGGAAAATGGACATCATTTTTTTGGCTCAAATTACAGGCATAAAAACGTGCAGCAGTTCACCAGTTCATACATGTACACCCTGTAATACGAAAATAAAAGGCATCCTGATTTGGAGCTGACTTTGGAACAAATCAGATGATTTAGTAAATTTACCTAAAACCCATGGGCAGTACAAAGGGAATACCCCAGATCATGTTACAATTACAATGAGCCATGGTAAATGATACACACTTTTTTTTTATTATAACAAACTCAGCTCTGTTTCAACTGTTGGTACAGCAGGTATAGATGTTAATGAGGGTTATGAGCTAAATATGAGACGGATTTTTGATAAATTATTTCTACACTTTAACAAAAATTCATTCCTGTTACTTACAGAGTATTAATGCATCTAACTATAGGGTGGCAGCAGAGCTTCCTTAATGCTAGCAAGCAAACCTCAAGACACTCTAAAGCTAGGGCTACAACAAAACTTTTGTAGTGGTTTTCAAGAGATTTTTAAGTCATTTTCAAATTACTGAAGAAAAAAAGTAGTTGCTAATTTTTAAAATCACCATTAGTAATCCCAGCATATAACTGGAAAATCACAGCTCGATTGACTGATTTTGAAGAGATTTTCAAGCTTAACAATACATTCCTATGGAAAGCAATTTTTTGTAGTAAGGGAAAATAAGTCTAGGTGTAGGCCTAACCTAAAAGGTCAAATCTTCCTATTGACTCACTATAAACTAACCCTTTACTGATTGGGGTTATTCCATAAAAGTCAGTGCTTTTAGCAACTGTGTTGAGTATGTGTGCAGTGAGCTCATGAGAAGTGGCAAGACCTCCTGTCAGACAGGTCAGAGATCTGGCCTAGTGTGTGATGGGCTGTGACAGAAAGACCATAGTGGGACTGAAGCCTCAAGAAGAATAGTGTCAGCTTTTGAGTGAGCAAAGCTTTGAGAGGAATGGGTTCTAGAGCTTTCTTTATTGTAAGAGCAATGAGACTATGGAACGCACTGCTACAATAAATTGGATTCATTGACCAAGTTCAAGGCTTAGATGCCATGTTCTACAGCAGTGACTGACAATTCAGTTCTGCTATTTCTAGCTGAGTCAGTTAGAGAGACATTGGTGATAAAGGTTTTAATAAAGAGCACTGGACTACAGAGCTATAAAGGGTTAAAGTTTGTCAGTAAGAGAGATAAACAAGCTTCTGTGCTGCTTATAAGACACAGAAGGGAGTGACCTCACCATCCCAGCCACTGCCAGGGCAGAGAGAGGTGATCAGTAACTAGAGAAGCTTGTGTTCTCAAGCAGGATATAAAAACAGCTTTATCTCTGAAATGAAGCAAAACTGAAACAGCATGTGTTTGGTAATAATCCTTACTTACCTTTGCCTACATGTTCAGAACTGATTAATATGGTGAGAATACCCATTTAAGTGAGAATCTGGTCTGTAGTTCAGGGGCTCTGTTTATTTAGGGGTCCTGGTCGGGGATCCATATTTGTTTAAGGGTACGGTTTTTGGGTCTGTTCTAGTTTAGGAGGTCTGCATTCATTTTAGGGTATCAGTAAGAGGGTCATAGGCTCAAATACCATAGGTGTGAGATATGTCCTGTGTAAATAGTTGAGACTAGTGATGAGCGATTGTGTCAACTATCGTTATCGAGTCGATAGTCAATATCGTCAATTATCATGATGATAGATGATAGTCGATAACAGATTATCGCCAATGACCATTAAAGTCTATGGAAAAGGAACAACACTTTCATTCTTACACCCAAACAGGGGTGGAGAAGCTGGAATTAACATCCACAACAGTAAACTGGATACGTGCTACATCTTAGGCAACACAATTAGGCAACAAGAGTCACAGAAAAAAAAAATGACAGACTATTAACTATCCCTGTCTTGTACCACAGCATGACCCTTAAACCGGCAGGACCCACAAATTAAAAAGTGCCAGAAGGCAGTATGATTTGAACCATCATCTTACTTGAACTGGACATTGAATATCCCTGTAGTGGAACGCAGCATGACCCTTAAACCTATCTGACCCACAGATTAAAAAGTGCCAGAAAAAAGATTCTTTGAACCACTGACAACAGGCGCAATTTACTATCAAATATGTATAACACAATATGCGTACAACTGAGCTCTATGCGCCAAAAAGACGCACTTACTGCAATAAGAGTATTTAAATGTTATATGGATTAATATGGTGGCCTTCGCACCACTGACTACAGGCGTAATTTACTATAAAATATGTATAACACAATATGCGTACTACTGAGCTCTTTGCGCCAAACTGAGACGCACGGACTTCAGTAAAACTATTTAAAAGTTATAGGGATAAGTTAAGCCGGTTTTTGGGAACACTGATACACAGTGATTGCAATAGAACTGAAAGCACAGGAGCAATTTCAACTGCTATCAGAGGTCTGCTGGCCAAAAAAGTGGTAGAAAACAATGCATTTTCAATTGGAGATCACAGAACACACTGAGCTGCAAAATATCTTTCTTTCAAATTCCTCTCCTCCTGCCACCCCTTCCCTCCCCCCACACACCGCAGAGATTGCAGTAAAACTGAAAACACAGGGACAATTTCAACTGCTATCAGAGGTCTGCTGGCCAAAAAAGTGGTAGAAAACAATGCTTTTTCAATTGAAGATCACAGAACACACTGAGCTGCAAAATATCTTCCTTTCAAATGCCTCTCCTCCTGCCGCCTCCTGCAGCTCAGGAAGGGGTATTGAGTCTTAATGAAGATACCCAGTGGTGTATGGAGACTTCAGGTACTTCACAAAAAAGCAGTTGTTAAAAAGAAGAAAAATATGCTCTCCTCAAGAAAGTAGAAAGCTATATTATATCAACCAGACCAAAAATGACTCAAGATGCCTTTTTCCGTGGCCTTTTTCTATGATTCTTCCATGCAGAATACCACTAAATTGTTTGTTGTATAATGGTGTTCCAGACTACGCTAAGCCCAAGTGGACTTAACACTGGGCCATCAACTGCCTATATGGTATCATAAATCAACTGTAATCACTGTTAATAATGGTTAGGTTATTCCATCAGCATGAATGGCCAGAATATAGAGTATCTGGGTTAGGTTCAAGGCTTTGACTAGAGAAACCAAAGTATTTTGCACTTATTCCTTGGAAAGCCAAGCCATGTTTCATAGGAAGGTTTGACAGCTCTGGCATATGCCAAGTTCATGAAGGTTTTGCAATCCATACTCTTAATCTGTCTGTTAAAACAATGAACCCCACATTAAAACAGACCATGTATGCCCCCATTAAGTAGGTATTTAGGTCCCCTTTAAGTAGGTAGGTATATTGGCTATCAATAGGCTGGTATAAAGCCCCTCCAGTAGGTAGGAAGGTAGGTTTGGATGAGTGTCTCTCAACCCCAGTCCAGTCGGAGATCCTGAATACTTGACCTGTTGGTGGATCTTGAGGACTGAAGCTGTCTCTATACCCACTATAAAGATATAGAGACCCTGTAAATAGTCCCTCTACTCTAAATAGGGACTTCTGACTGATTACGAATGAAAACAATTGTACTCAACTCTTCCCATCCTCCACTGAACTGCTTTCTTCAGGAGTTTGTGTCTGATGCGGGCTGTGTGACGTCATCACACCACCTATGCCGGGACACTGCTCCTGGTATCTTCTAGGCTGGAAGACTAAGGCAGGTTTCCCTAGAGAATTCAGTGACATAGGAGGCACTGTATGCACATCCTGAGCCGGTCCATAACCTAGCTGCCCACCACGATTCTGCTTAGTAGGGCAAAATGTCAGTCTAGACCTGGTTCCATGGACCTGATTTGTTCCTTGTTCAAACGTCATACTTTTTACCATAGAGCATTGTGTGAAAGTAAAGCTTCATACGCCAATAGATCTCTTCACTGAGAATCATTACCCAATAACTAAGATTTTTAGTGCAGATTTATGAGGTGATTTTACACGCCATGTGAATTCACTTTTAAAATCTTTGGAATTGGATGTCATATGCGGCTGCCAGTTTTTGATCCTTTTGATTGCAGCCATGCAGCATATAACAAAGAGCTTTGGTATTGTCTCCACTTTGGGACAATTCAGCTCTGTAAGGTATGCATACCATGGATGCCTGAGTCACCTTACAGTAGAGACTGATCACAGTTCCATTGATGGGCACATTTCCTAATGCAGGCGCCTTGTAGTTTTATTTGCAACTTGGTGCTTGTAATCTGTGGTCCTCGTGACTATCTCTTGATACCTTCATGAAGGAGCTTCATTTGTAGTCCTCCTACTGTTCATGAATTATTTGAAGGAATAACAGCAATAGGAAACTTTATATGTTTTTTTTTCCAAATTTTAATATATGCTATAATGAAGATGGATTACTTGCTACAGGGCATGATTTCTCAATATTGGTAGCATGTATTGCAAATGTCATAGCTGTGCCAGTATAGTTTAACATTATTCCTCTTGACTGGGCAAAAAAGATGAAAGATGAAAAGAGGAGAAAGAAGGAAGGATGGTCTTTGGCATGTTTTCATCCATGGTTGGTTTTAGAAGTGTCTTCAAAATAGATCCAAAGCCCACCACAGATTTATGATGCAAGAAAATTTATTAATTTATTTACAAAATAAAATGAAAAGGGACAGATCTCCAGTAATTCAAACAACATAGTGCTGCCTTCACACTCCTCCAGACACATCTGAAGAAGACCTTCGGCTGGAAACATTCAACAAATTGATCTGGCTTATCCTTTATTGCCTATATATCTATGCTGTTTGAATTACTGGAAATTTGTTCTTTTTAACATGCAAATAAATCACAACATTTTCTTGCATCATAAATCTGTTGTGTGCTGTGGATCTATTTTGAAGACATTCCACACAGGAATCTATCTACCAATACTAAGGCGTGCGACATCCTTTCAGAATTAACATGGTTTTAGAAGTGTGGCTGTTGGCTCTTAAATGCAAAAAGAATGACAATTTGTATGGCTACATCCATAAGTATCTGAACAGTTAAAATAACACCAGTGGTCCCTTAATTAACAATATTAATTGATTCCTGGCGGACCATTGTATGTTGAAACCATAACTCTATGAAAAACTGGTAATTGATTTAAAAGCCCAAGAATGTCACCAACATAATGTAAAATAAATATTTCAGAAAACTAAGCAAATAACTAATCATGATAAAGTGCGTCATCACATATAACATCAGAAAGAGCTGCTGGAAGCTGGAAATCACTTTCTATGTTGAGGACAGGAGCTTCTCTGGATCATGGCACATGTAAGAGCAGTACAGGACATGTAGTACCGCACTGTACTGTAGAGAGGCACTATAGACTGCCAATCACTGCATGTACCTCACTAATACATGTAAGAGCAGTACAGAACTTGTAGTACCATACTGTACTGTAGAGAGGTGCTATAGACCACCAACCACTGCATGCACCTCACTAATACATGTAAGAGCAGTAGAGGACATGTAGTACCGCACTATACTATAGAGAGGTGCTATAGACCGCCAATCACTTTATGCACCTCATTAATTCATGTTACAGTGGTTCAGAAATTATAGTTCCTCTATGTACTGTAGAGAGGTACTATAAACAACTAATCACTGCATGCACCTCACTAATACATGTAAGGACAGTACAGGACATGTTGTACTGCACTGTACTGTAGAGAGGCGCTACAGACTACCATTGACTGCATGCACTTCACTAATACAGACATTTAACAAGTAATATGTTCATGATAATTGACTGGATCTTCCATCAATCACATCTGCCACAGACCATCAGTCTCTTTGACATTGTATGGGGAGTGTTGTGTCAAGATGCAATACATCTATAAAATATTGACATCCTATTCCTCTTTATAAGGTAATAACTATCCTAAAATATATCAGGAAATTAGAACTTTATTCCAAAAATGGAAACCACTGCTGCTGTCCGTTTTGAGCAGAATTGCAGTGATCAAAATGATGCTGGTACCCAAGCTGTTATACCTATGAGACTCTACCCAACTTAGTCCCACTTAAAGATCTTAAAGTGATACAGGCTTCATTTTTCAGATTTTTTTGGGCTAATAAGAGACATAGAATTTTAAAAAACATTCTATTGGCAGGTAAACTAGATGGAGGTTTGGCAGTTCCAGATATAGCTAAATATAACCGTGCGACAGTTATGAAGAATTCCAGTATGGTCTTCTATTTTTGCTTACTCTAATGGGGACATGTATGAAAACCGTCTAGGTCTAAGATTTTCTTTCTTGCCCATAGCAACCAATCAGAGCTCTCCTTTCATTTTTTCAGAGCACTACATGAATTGAAAGGGGAGCTCTGATGAGTTGCTATGGGCAACAAAGAAAGTCTTAGACCTAGACGGTTTTCATACATGTGGTGCTAAGTGGACAGCAGAAATAGAGAAACTTTGGTTAGCACCTGTCCATCCCAATTCGTTGCTTTGGGCTACGACTTGTGTCCAAACAGAAACCTTACTATCAGGTGTTTGACTAGAGAGGTTTGGAGAAAATGCGCTAAGAAATTGCATCTATGTTCCATCTCCTCAGTTATGACCTTGCTTCTGTTTAACTCTCTAATGCTAGATGGTCTTTGTAATTCGCGGTTTGATAATAAGCTTTTCAGATATAGTGGATTATAAAACAAGGCAGATCCTCCCATTTGCATCACTTCAGTCCAATTTTCAAATCCCAGAGAGTTGCTATAACTTCTACTTAAAAATTAATATTTTTTTTACATACTATAGGAACTACTAAGGTATCTATTCCAGCTAGATTTGAACAGATTTGCAAATCGAGAACTACAACTAAGGGACTCATATCTGACATTTACACTCTACTGTTAAATCCAGACCCAGATGGACCTGTAAGGCACACTTACATAACTTAATGGGAATGCTATTTGAATAGATTAGCCCCAATAAAAACATGGCGACTTATATAAAAGAGCACTGGCCAAACATCATTGTTCAACTTGTATAAAGAAAACCAATACAAAGTGTAAATGTTTTGGTACCATACTCCATCTCTTTAACATAGGCCTTATCTAGAAATTCCAGATATATGTTGGAGATGTGATGTTCCAGGAGGAAATTTGTTTCATATATTCTGGGTGTGTCTGTAGATACATATATTTTGGATAAAGATAAATAATTTTATATATGACATGATGGTGTTCATGCACCTATGGATCTGATTTCCTTTTTGCTTAATATGCTACCAAAACCAATTAATAAGCGAATGCTGAAAATGATTCTATACACATTTACAGCAGCTAGATGCCTAATCTTATGCTTCTGGAAACGCCGTACTTGGCCAACCATTTTGGAATTTTATAGCGTATTAAAGATGTTAATGGTATGGAATACTTAAAGGGGTTGTCTCACTACAAGGATTACTTTTTATGTTAAAGAGCTTGCAAAGGGGGGCGTGGCTTGGACGCCGACTAAGATGGCCACATGAGTTGGTAGCTCCGGAGGATCACTGCAGTTTACGGGGACAATCCTGCATCATCCTGGCAAGGCAACCACAGAGACAGCTTCTCTACTCACCAGGGACCCGGGAGAGAAGTTTGGAGTGACAGCCATCCCTATTTCATTATTTCTCGCTACGACCCGCGAGTCTGGAGGGCTTGCGGCCTAATCCGGAAGTCGCGGCAGTTCCCGCCGGAGCTGGTATGGACCTGCCCGAACATCGCGCGCTACTCCGAGCTGGACGGAGCACGGCAGAGACTGTGGGTCTATCCTCTCTCCCCCAGAGAATCCGCCGATGGCAGCGACGAGCGGACCGGCATCGGGCACGAATGCGGAGCACAATGAGTAAGAGCTTCGACGGAGGGGACCGGCTGGATTGCTCCGCACCACGCATAGGGGACAAGCTGAAGGCGGGTGCTGGGCAGAAGTCTCTGGCTTGCTGCACGGCTCCAGAGAGTGCTGAGCGACTGACCCTTCCTGTGGGTACCCTGAGTGACTCCCTGGGTCTCACTGATCTATCTCAGGACACTGAGGTGCTCTACCAAGCTCCAGAAAACACTGGGCCCACAGATAAGGGAACTGAATTCTCTGGCTGCAGTGCCCCTAAATCCCCTATATATCGGGACATTGATTGGAGAGGGGTTCCTGTCTTGACAGATTTGCAGGGGGGATTGCAGCCCATGGAAACATCCACTCCGTGTCCCAGATTGGGCCTTAGAGGTCACATAGGACTCTCACATACAAGTGCTCTGGGAAGCCCTATATACAGTTCAGAAGAGCCCTATGACATTCCTGCACCCCTCTCTCTAGCTATTCTTACAATGCCATCCAAGGGACAGAAAATGAAAGGTGACACTTTGCCGGATGATCTCCTTGCTACTAGAGCTGGTACAGATCGACATTCCTTAGATAATCTTACGGCAGGGACTTCTACAATGACTGATGATACTCTACCATTACATAACCAGAGCTTACCCTCTGACACCACTCTGGACTGGCAATCACTCCTTAAAGATCTCCCTACTAGGAATGAACTAAAGAGTCTTATAATGGGTGTTAAAGAAGCTTTCAGAGCTTCAATCCGGATGGATATAAAGCACATAGGAGAGAGAGTTGATTCTATTGAATCTGCCCATGATCACACTAGGCAATATGTCTCATCCTTGCAAATGGCTGTGTCAACTCAAGCTAAACTCCTGCGGGAGACCAATCACCAAATAGAGGACTTAGACAACAGAGGACAGAGGAATAACCTCAGAGTAAGAGGGGTCCCGGAAGCTAAAGGAGAGGAAAATGTGTTTCAAGTATTGGAGGAAATCTTTGGGCTGTCCTGGGTGACTCGGGCCTGACCAATATAAAAATTGACAGAGCTCATAGAGCTCTTAAACCCAAAGTGTCATGATCATGCCTGACAGACCCCCAGCTTCGAGTTCTGGTCGCCGGCCACGGCCGTTACGACGAAAACCGTGGTTCTTAACATAATACTCTGTATTCTTAGTTACCAGTGTGAACTGAGTTCTTCCTTCCTTGTGTGGTAATTGATTCCTGGCCACTGCCCGTGGCCAGACAACCTCCAGCACTCTTGTAGTTACTGGTGGTCCACTTTGATTGACAGTTTTGTGTCCCTATCGGGTTTTGTTTTCCTTCCACCAAGTACCTCTGTTCTGTGTTCACTGGTTCCCTATTTAAGGATTCCCTTACCTGTCCCCTGTGCCTGTTATATTGGGTCCTTCCTATACCTTTTGCTTGCCTGTCTCTTGTTGGATTTTCTGGTTACCTGACTCTTCTTGGCTTCTGACTATTCTTCTCTTCCTGATATTGTACTGCATTGCCCGACATTTACCGACTTGGCTCGTCTTACGTTTTTTTCTCTGTCTCCCGATTTGGTACTGCGCTGCCCGCTTGCTGCCAACCTTGCTTATCTGACGTTCCCTTATTGTGTTTTGTATTTGTTTATCTGTGTCTTGTGTTCCCACGTATTCAGCATAGTTTTCAGTCTTCTGGTCGGGGCCGACCTTTTAAGGAGTCGGGTTCCCCCAAAAGGCAGGGACAGGAGTTGGGACCAGCGTCAGGGTCTCACTCTGTCTGTGTCTTCTCGTGTATCCCTGACCGGTCCCTTACACAAAAGGTCTGTTTCATATCCGCGTGATATTATCTGCTGCATTCATGATTTCCGACTCAAAGAGCAGTCTCAAGGAATGGACGCTCTGCAGCTCTCCGCACCTTTTAGGATCTCCCACTTTTCTGCTCTACACTAGAGATTTTGTCACCCAAACTCACTGATTGGGAATTGGAGACTCCGTCCCCTGCTCCCCTTCCTGAATGGCAGAAAGCACAAGCTAAAAAGAAAAGATCTGCTCCGTGGGATTCTAGGGAGATCCCTAGGGGTCGTACCTCTCCACCTGACACCTGATCTCGAAGGGAATAGTGCCCCTTTTGATCCTCTTTCTGTCCTTATCCTCTCTCCTGAGGATTATAGAGGGCTAGGTCATTAATTCTCTCTGTAGTTCTACAAGCATTTTGAACCCTGGACATTTGGTCTAGTAGCTAACTGTTATTTACATATATATAGATCTTTGTTAAGGTTACTTAATGCGAGTCTTTTGCATGTCGTTATATGTCTTGCATACTATTTTTTCTATGCTGGAAGGATTGCCCCCTTATCAGCATTAGGTGGATCTGTGGGAATCTTGGTGCTGCTTTGCCTACACTATCTTGTATAAGATCCCACGGACTCATCTTTGTTATTAGAGTGTTAGCTTGATTCTTTTAAGCAGCGAATTCTCACGAACCTATTAGTGCTCATTGCCTGTCATTTGGTCCATTTGGTCTGATACCCCTGAGGTGTCCACTTGTATTCACAGTATTCCCTGTTGTCCCTGACTGGTGGGACTATTGGTTCCTTTGTCAGTGATTTATAGTGTCACTCACCCCACCAAGACTTACAATGCCTTGGTATCCATTGAAATTTTTATATGTTGTTTTTTATATGTGATGGTCTTGTAAACCCCCTTTGTCTTCCTTATGTTTCCATTTGTCATCTGATGCTTGATTGGGATCGGCAGTGGTACAATATTGTTAGTAGCAACCAATGGGATTCCAATGATTAAGCTATACTCTATCAATGTCAAGGGCCTCAACTCTAACTTGAAGAGAAAACTCCTACATGGGGATCTCAGGGCTAACAAACCTGATCTGGTATTTGTACAAGAGACACACTTCAACAGGGAAGGGCACTTTAATTTCCTGAAACATTTGTACCCAGTATCTTATGTAACGTCTCAGGATAGAAAAAAAGTGGGGGTGGCAATATTGCTCTCAAACACATGTCCTATATTGATAACAAATTCTATAGAGGATCCGGGTGGACGTTATCTAATACTTGAAGGGACCCTGGGGGGATCCCCTATTTTGTTATGTAATGTATATGCTCCCAATGTAGGCCAGTTGAATTTTCTGAGGCGATTATTGACTAGGCTGTCTCGATTTCCTCCGTCGGCGGTGATAATAGGGGGGGACTTTAATTTGGTCTTCTCGGATACTTATGACAAACTATCACTAATGCCTTCGGTAACTGCAGCGGCACAGCAGGCGTTATCAAGAGGATTTAGAGAACTAATCCGGAAGTTTGGTCTCTTCGACTTGTGGAGGATTGCTCATCCGTCAGAAAAGGTTTTTTCCTTTTTTTCCTATCCACACCAGTCCCACTCCAGAATTGATTATGTCTTTGGAAATATTCTAGCTTTAAGGATGATGGAATCGGCGGATATTGGGGCAATAACATGGACGGATCACGCCCCAGTTAGTGTGGTATTTAGATGTAAAAATTCCTCTACTCGGGTCTGTCACTGGAGGCTCAATGAGTCCCTCCTTAGGAATCCGCTGCACAGGGAGGAGCTGAGACAACACCTCATAGAATACTTTGAGATTAATGTAGGTTCAGTCTCATCCCCGGCAGTTCTTTGGGAGGCGCATAAAGCCGTGTTTCGGGGCAAGTGTATAGCACTGGGCACCCGCCTAAAATGAGACCGTCAAAAGTAGTGGAATAAGTATACCACAGAACTTTGGAGGCTGGAGAGCGGTTTGGGGGAGCGTCCGGATAAGTCCATTTTGAGGCGCATAGTATATTTGAGATCTAAATTAAAGAGTATAGCGATGTACAGTGCGGAAAAAGCGTTAGCTTTTACCAAGCAGAAATATTATGAAAGAGCTAATAAAGCTCACACCCTCTTGGCCAAGATGCTACGGGATGATAGAGTGCGTCTTAGTCCGCATGCCTTACAGAACAACACGGGTGTGCCGATTTATGATCCCAAGTCTATAGCGGATATATTTCACGAGTATTTTAACAATCTCTATAATATCCCGAGTGCCTTGCCTAATGATGATGTTGACCGTAATAGAATATTGACAGAATTCTTGACCGCATGTGGCCTACCACGCCTTTCATCAGAGGCTTTAGATTCTTTAAATACAATGGTAGCTGAGGAAGAAATTATGGAGGTTATTGGGAATCTCCACTCTGGGAAGGCACCGGGCCCAGATGGGCTCACTTATCTTTATTATCAGGTTTTTCAACCTCAACTACTTCCAAATTTGATAACATTGTATAACTCCTTTTTACAGGGCGCCGCAACTCCTGAATCGATGTTGCACTCATACATCACTTTAATACCGAAATCAGGGGGGGACCCTGGAGTGCGGTACTTATAGACCCATAGAATTATTGAATGCAGACATGAAAATCTTTACAAAAATTTTGGCAAACAGACTATCTATTCACATGCCGCACTTGGTTCACAAGGATCAAGTGGGATTTATCCCGTGTCGACAAGGTGGGGACAACACCAGAAGAGCCATTGATCTTATTGATATCGTAAGTAAGAGAGAAGATTATATGCTCTTGCTCAGCCTTGATGCAGAAAAGGTATTTGATCGCCTAAACTGGTCCTTCATGTTCCATACTCTGCGGGCTTATGGGATCAATGGCTCCTTTATTACCGCACTCCGGGGGCTCTACTCTAAACCATCGGCCTCCATTAGACTACCCCACGCTTTATCATCTAGAATAACAAGTAACAACGGAACTAGACAGGGCTGCCCTCTTTCCCCACTTTTGTTTGCCCTCTGTATTGAGCCTTTAGCTGCGGCGGTTAGATTATCGTCGGATATTAAAGGGGTCTCGGTAAAAGGAAGGGAATTCAAAATTTCGCTATATGCGGATGATGTTTTGTTAATGCTCACTGACCCCATCACGACATTACCTAACCTTCATTCCCTTTTAAACAGATTTAGTACCCTATCGGGTTATAAAATAAATACGGCAAAAACGGAAGCATTGCCTATTGGCATTTCTGGATCCTTGGTTGATCATCTCAAGGTAAATTATAACTATCGTTGGAAGGAGGACGCTCTCAAGTACCTAGGGATTTTTCTGACCCCGGAATACTCTTCCCTTTATAAGCATAATTTTCCGAAATTAATCACAGAAATAAAACAACTATTGGATCGGTGGAATAAATTAGCTTTAGCCCTATTCGGTCATGTTGCAGCCATCAAGATGTCGGTTCTACCAAAATTAATGTATTTATTCGAGACACTCCCAATCCCGGTACCATTAGACACTCTAAGATCCCTACAAGCTGATTTCATTAATTTCATATGGGTTCGTAGGAGACATAGGATTCCTAGAAGTGTGCTGCTAGCTGGGAAAAAGCATAGTGGGCTCTCAGTACCAGACGTTACAAAATATTATTGGGCGGCACAATTGAGAGTCTTCCCGGCTTGGTCACAGCTCTATGCCAATACTAGATGGATGGAACTTGAAAAATTATGGATGGTGCCTGTGCACCCAAACTCATTGCTCTGGGCAACTACAAAAACTAAAATCGAAGCCCCATTGTTGAACTCCATGTCTCTGACGAGAGCTGTTTGGCAGAGGTGTTATGACAGGTTTGGACTGCGCTCTAAAGCGTCTCCTATGACGTCTTTCTTGTTCCATCCGCAGTTAGGTGGGGGTCGGATAGACGATCGATGGCGGCCATGGTATCGGAGCCAATTGTTCCACTTTGCTGACATAGTGGACCCACGTACTTTAAAAATAAAACCCTTTCAGGAATTACAATCTCAGTTTGGGTTGCCATCCTCGGGCCTCTTTTCATATTTACAAATTAAACACTATATGGGTTCGGTGCTGGGTGCGGATGGGGTTTCCAAACCCTCTACTTTTGAACAGATTTGCCGAGCTGGTGCTTCCACTAGGGGGCTGATTTCGGTTATATATCAAATACTGATATCTCCCAATCAGGAGTCACTGGGACCGCATGCATATATGTCCAGGTGGGAGAGGTTCTTGGGATTGATCTTATCACAGGAGGAATGGCAAAGCATTTGGCTTCAGGCTTCTAGGTCCTCTGTCTCCATCCAGAATAAAGAAAACCAATTTAAGTTATTGATGTATTGGTACCACACACCTACCCTCTTACACAAGTTGACTCCATCTCTACCAGATGTGTGTTGGAGGTGTGGGGAGTCAGGAGCGGATGTCCCGCATGTGTTTTGGGCTTGTACCAGGATAACTCCATTTTGGAGGCAGGTTCAATCATTGGCTTTTGAGATCCTTCAGGTTTGGATCCCTCTTACACCCCAAAACTATGTTTTAAATGTTCCATTCCCTTCCCTGGGTCGTAAACTGGGTAGATTATTTCTATATATCGTAACTGCGGCCAAGTGTTTGATTGCTAAACACTGGAAGCAGGCCCTTCCCCCCTCTAGAGAGGCTTTATGTTCACGTATCAAAGAAATTAGGGACATGGAATATCTCATGGCCCTTAAAAATGATGAGTTGGAGTCCTTTGATGCGGTTTGGAAGGCCTGGGAAGACTATTGTGCTCTCCAGGAATTCTGATTCTGTATATTTGCTATATAAACCTACACTGCGGATCTACTTCATTTGGTAACTGTTTTTCCCTTCTGTAACTTGTCTCGTCTGATCCCCAATTGCACAGTTCATATATTGTCTTTCTTAAAATGTATGATTAGTCATATCAATTTGTAATAATGTTGAATATCTTCACTGTAGTTAATAAGTGATGTTTATATATCGAGGTATATATCCTGTGAAGTTATATATTGTGTAATGTGCATGATATATGTTATTGCTTTGATACTTAAAAGAAAATGTAATAAAACACAGTTAAACAAAAAAGAGCTTGCAAAAACAAGTCACTTTGCAATATTTGTCCATTAACAGTATCCTACCTGTTCTGAGATATCCTCTCTTGTTTGGGCTGCATCAGCTCCTCAGGTTGCTATAGCTACAGACCTGTTCGATCTCACATGATAGGCTGTCAGCCCTGGTTGCTATAGCTACAGACCCAGCTTCTACTGCAGCCTAGTGGAAGCCAGTAAACACGCCCCTGAGTTCAAAATGAAACCAAGAAAACAGGACTGAGGTGAGATGAATCAATGTAGTGAGACAACCCCTTTAACAGCATTGATAGAAAAAAAAAAACAGTTTGGCTAATATTGAAGCAATCTGGTCTATATTGGACACATACTCAATTACGCACAGTATATAGTAAGAGGCTTGCTTGCACATTCAACAATCCTATTGGATGATCAAAACTATCTGAATTTTGGTGATGTTTTCTACCCCTTTCTGTTGTGTCCTTGTCTTGTGTATATAGGTATTTTAGGCTTTGTAACAGTTTTAATATACTACGTGTAGAGTATGTAATAGAAATAATTTGGAATGACTACAACACTCTTCAAATGTTCATTATACATTTTAATGTTACGTATGTGATACAAGTACATATTACTGGATTTGGCTTCGTATTTCTCTCAATGCAAAAAATGTAATACAAATATAGTTTAACAAAAAAAGGTACAAGTGAAGAACATTAAATGGTGAAATATTGTATTGTGAGGCCATTATAACCGATGGTACCAGTGTGTACTTATTACAAAAGGATATGGTCAGGGCTTGACATGCTCGACTTGTTTTAAAAAATTAAGTTTGGTGGCCCCATGGAACCTTAATGCTCTCCTTCATACTCCCTATGCTCACCAAACTCTGATAATACATGATATGATCAGCGCTTGGAAGGTGACTAGAAAACTTTTTGGGCTCCCATACCAATCCAGTAGTTACATGACATGGTAGGGACCATCCAGAATTTCCTCTGGGACAGGGACATACTGGCTCTGCTCAATGAAAGTTGAGAGGCATAGACAGGACAGTATTATTAATAAGCTGGTAGGAAAATTGTTTTTTCTCATTTGGTGAGATTCAAACTATATATGGTTTGGATCATTCACAATTTCTTGCATATAAACAAATTACGAGTTTCTTAAAAACCAAAATAGGGGACATCGCAAAAATGACTAAAGCCACTCGGTTCAACACATTGATGGGAGATGCATTGTCACCACATACCTTATCTCAGCTCTATGCAGGACTTCGCTGCCCACATGAGGAGGCCACTTCTGGAGGGAGTTTTGGGGGGATGGGAACATGATTTCCCTGATCTCAACATTGCAGAGGGTGTTTTAGAGGGTTGGAGTCAGGTCAGCAAAGCATTGGTGAATGAAATCTGGAGGGATACATATTTCATGGTAGCACATTTAGAGATCTATGGATTTAACATACTGCCCCATCCATCTTTCCTGGACTGACTTACTGCGTGCCCAATATGTTCCAAGCCCATTACTAATCTAAAATACTGCATTTGGTCTGGCCCGGGAATCCAAAAGTTCTGGTCCACGCTCGTCTAGTTGCTCAGGAGTAAACTGTCTGTCACAATTCAAACGGACCCTCTACAGGTCTTCTTCCATAACTTTCCGGTGAAGGTGGTGATAAATAAAACAAAAGCAATGTAATAAACTTATCCATATGTTCATGATGGTGACCAAATGGTGCCTGCTTACTGAATGGCTAAAATCAATGGTTCCGTCAATGAAGACAGTGTTAGAGGTAGTTAAAAATCACATGATGATGGCTATGGCATACAATAAAGAAGCGCAGACAGAGCAATTTTTTGGAACATGGCAATGTTTTATTAGCGCTTTTTTTACTGACATGGATATCCACTGTTTTATGCAATCATTCACAGGGACGACATGGTATCTAAAACACCAGCTAGCAGGGTCTTTAGAGAGACTCCAGATTCATGGTTAGGGAAGTGGGAAGGGATCCTGAAGATGATGGGTGCTGGGCTCATGCGGGTGGATTTGGTCTGTTGCTCCTTTTGTTGAGAAGTTCTTAAGAATATTATATGTAGAGATGGGCGAATTGATTCTAACGAAGTGGAATTCGTGTAGAATTTTAGGAAAACTTTGGTTCTGAACGAAGTCGAAGTTTGGGGTACTTCGGGTGAACGAAGTGTGCTTTTGATTGATAAAATGGCTGCGAGCACATGACGTTGTTTTTCTGCTGTGGTGACAAAAATAAACCATCTTTTTCACCGCCAAAAATTACAATTTTCCTGTAGCATAATTCACAAGCGAAGGTTAATTACAATTTTTTCTCTTGTTGTGTAGCGTAGAAAACACGCCATTGTAACACGCTACAAAGCTCGTAGTTTGTGGTTGCTCAATTCTTTGGCGCAATTTACATCCAGGGGTTAATTAAGCGTTGTTCTGCAGTTGTACTCAGTAAAACATACTTTGTTTTTCTGTAGCATAATTCACATCCAAAGGTTAATTAAGCCTGTTTGTGCTTTTATATTCAGTAAAATACACAGAGTTTTTAAACGGCACATACAAGTCAATTTTTCCTGCCCATTTGTGGAGCGCAATTTATATCCAAGGGTTACCAAGCTTGTTACTGGGTTAATTTGGAGTCAAATACAGGGTGTGTATTTATCATATACAGATATCTTCATCAAACAGTGTCTGTACATTTTAGAACAAACAGTATGTCAGACAGAGAGGTGGCAGGCTCTTCACCTGCGAGTGGCAGAGGCACAAACATTCCAGGCCCAGGTCGCAGCACAGCAAGGGGATGTCGCAGCAGGGGTCACTCGGTGAGGCCACAACTGCCGCTGTCATCTAGCGGCCGTGTGTTGTTCAGCAACCCAATGGTTCTTGATTGGTTGACTAGGTCATCCACTTCCTCCCAGATGACATCTGACAACCCCAGCCAAGAGTCGGTGGGAACGTCAGACACAACCCTTAGTTGGCATGGCCCGGGAGCGGGTCAGCGGCCCTCACCTGTCCTCACCCGCCTCTGTCCCATCCGGTTCCCTCAGCCAGAGATCTACTATGTGGTCTGGGCTCAGAGCCACTATATAGCGAGGATGAACAATTTGAGGAGGGCAGTCAGCAGCTACTTGGCAGTGAAGAAATGGGGCCAATATCCCCTGCTTCTTGCAGTAGGCGGCAAAGTATAGATGTGGAGAGTGGCATGGGAGGTCATGTTGTGAGGGGTCAGCCTCTGCATACCAAGACCGGTGATGAGGATAGCAGTGACGATGAAAGACAAATAGATGATGATGTAGCCGACCGCACTTGGGAGCCGGGTGAGGCAAGGGCTTCATTATCGTCAGGAGAAGAGGGCGTCAGCTTGCGCATCAGGCAGTGGCACAGCCAGCAAGTGGGTAGTGTGGTCGTGAGTCAGCAGGGTAGCAGCAGTGTGAGGTCGGGAGCCAAGCGGCCACGGGGTAAAAAACCCGCTTCGCAGGTCCAAGAAAGTAGCGGCACAGGGGCTCAGCGAGGCAGCGGCGGTAGTAGTCACTCATGTGCTTCCGGCCCAGGCACACCAACAACTTGGACAGGAGATGCCGCTTTCTCTTCCACGTTGTCAAACTGCGGCTCCTGCGCCAATATCCGCCTCCTCCTCCTCCACACCACCACCACCATCTCAGCCTCCACAAGTACTGCTCCATCATACCACATGAGTAGGGCACAGCTTTGTCACGCAGTTCTACACCTGGCTTGCCTCGGCAAACGAAGTCACACAGGGGAGGAACTGCTCCACGTCATGCAGCAAGAAATCGATGTGTGGCTTTCTCCGCGCCAACTGCAAATCGGAACCATGGTGACGGACAATGGGAGGAACATGGTGTTCGCGCTGCACCGAGGAGGGATGGTCCATGCGCCCTGCATGGCCCACGTGTTCAATCTGGTTGTGAAAAGGTTCCTGAAGTCTTCCACCGATCTTCAGAAGATTCTGAAAATGGCCAGGAAACTGTGCATGCACTTCATCCATTCCTACAAAGCCAGGAACACCCTCCTCGAGTTGCAGCAGCAGAACGGCCTCCCCCAACACACTCTGATATGCGATGTTTCCACCTGTTGGAATTCCAGCCTGCACATGTTGGACCGACTGTATGAACAGAGAAAGGCCATTAACGAGTTTTTGATGATCCAGGCGGATAGGAGTCCTCCCCTGTGTAACCTTGATGTCCGCCAGTGGCAGCTCATGCGTGACACCTGCCGTTTGTTGAGGCCATTCGAGGAGGCCACATTATTTGTCAGTCGCCAGGACTACGGGATGAATAACGTCATTCCACTGCTTCATGTCCTGGAACAGATGCTGAAAAATCTGTCTGGGCAGGGGACTGGAGACGTGGCGACTACATCTCGTGGCCACATGAGTCCAGTGGGGACTGAAATGGAAGAGGAGGAGGAGGACATTGGAGCAGAAGCATTGACTGGTGAAATGAGTGGATTTTCTACCCAGGAGACAATAGAGAAAGAGCATGAGAACATGTAGGAGGGAGATGGCGATGAGGAAGACGAGGCAGATGACCCGCATGCACCGTGGCAGTATACAGTGGTGATGGAGGCAGGGAGCCCCTCGGAGTCACTTGTGCAGATGGCCCGCAGCATGCTGATTTGCCTGGCTAGTGACAGCCGAATAGTCAGCATCCGGCAGAGGGATGACTTCTGGCTCTCCACCCTATTGGACCCTCGCTACCGGTCCAAAATGGGAGCCTTTTACCCAGCTATTGAGAGGGAGGACAAACTCAACAGGAATAGGCCACAGAGTGGGACAATGACACAGTGTGTAGGTCACGGCATCAGCCACAGCAGCAGCATGAGGTCAGACAGTGGCACAATGACAGAGTGTGTAGGTCACGGCATCAGCCACATCAGTGGGATGAGGTCAGACAGTGGCACTATGTCATTCTGGAGGTTTCAATAACAGGAGTAGGCCACATAGTGGGACAATGACACAGTGTGGAGGTCACTGCAGCAGCCACAGCAGCAGCATGAGGTCAGACAGTGGCACAATGACATTCTGGAGGTGGCTAAAACAGGAGTAGGCCACAGAGTGGGACAATGACACAGTGTGGAGGTCACGGCAGCAGCCACAGCAGCAGCATGAGGTCAGACAGTGGCACAATGACATTCTGGAGGTGGCAAAAACAGGAATAGGCCTCAGAGTGGGACAACGACACAGTGTGGAGGTCATGGCAGCAGCCACAGCAGCAGCATGAGGTCAGACAGTGGCACAATGACAGAGTGTGTAGATCATGGCATCAGCCACAGCAGCAGCATGAGGTCAGACAGTGGCACAATGACACAGTGTGTAGGTCACGGCAGCAGCCACAGCAGCAGCATGAGGTCAGACAGTGGCACAATGACACAGTGTGTAGGTCACGGCATCAGCCACAGCAGCAGCATGAGGTCAGACAGTGGCACAATGACACAGTGTGTAGGTCACGGCAGCAGCCACGCAGCAACATGGGGGTCAGACAGTGGCACAATGACATTCTGGAGGTGGCAAAAACAGGACTAGGCCACAGAGGGGGACAATGACAGTGTGTAGGTCACTGCAGCAGCCACAGCAGCAGCATGAGGTCAGACAGTGGCACAATGACATTCTGGAGGTGGCTAAAATAGGAGTAGGCCACAGAGAGGGACAATGACACAGTGTGGAGGTCACGGCAGCAGCCACAGCAGCAGCATGAGGTCAAACAGTGGCACAATGACACAGTGTGTAGGTCATGGCAGCAGCCACAGCAGCAGCATGAGGTCAGACAGTGGCACAATGACACAGTGTGTAGGTCACGGCAGCAGCCACAGAAACAGCATGAGGTCAGACAGTGGCACAATGACATTCTGGAGGTGGCAAAAACAGGAGTAGGCCACAGAGTGGGACAATGACACAGTGTGGAGGTCACGGCAGCAGCCACAGCAGCAGCATGAGGTCAGACAGTGGCACAATGACTTTCTGGAGGTGGCAAAAACAGGAATAGGCCACAGAGTGGCACAATGACACAGTGTCTAGGTCACGGCAGCAGCCACAGCAGCAGCATGAGGTCAGAAAGTGGCACAATCACAGTCTGGAGGTGGCAAAAACTGGAGTAGGCCACAGAGTGGCACAATGACAGAGAGTGGAGGTGACGGCGGCAGGAGAACAGTATGAGGTCAGAGAGTGGCACAATGACACAGTGTGGAGGACACGGCAGCAGCCACAGCAGCAGCATGAGGTCAGACAGTGGCACAATGACAGAGTGTGGGGGTGGGTGGCAATACCAGTCCCTGGTAAAGATGGTTGGTGGCAGATGGAGAAACTGTCAGCAGATGTGTGGCATCAGGCGGGTGGCGGCATCAGAATAGTGGCTGAGGCAGGTAGGTTAAAACCCAGACTCATTTCTCAAAATTTGGGTGAGGCGTCATGGCTGATGTAGTCTGACGCCTAAGGCATTGGTGTGTGGAAATCCTGGCCGATCCACGCCTGATTCATCTTGACAAAGGTCAGTCGTTCCACATTTCCCGTGGACAAGCGGGTTCTCCTTGGGGTAACGATGGCCCCCCGCCGCACTGAACACCCGCTCTGATGCCACACTACTGGCCGGGCAGGACAGCTTCTCCACTGCAAACTCGGCAAGTTGCGGCCACACATCCAGTTTGGCTGCCCAGTAGTCCAGCGGATCTTCTAACTGGGGTGGCAGCGTGCTTTCCAAGTAGGCCACCACCTGTTGGTTTTAGGGTCTGCTCCAGGTCCTGCTGCTGCTGCTGCTCGGCGACTGCTCTCCTCACTAGGTGGGTGAAGGAAGCTGCTCATCAGTGACTCCAGAGTTAGGTTGCTGCTGATGGAGCTGGTTACTGCCTCCAACCCCCCCACCTTCCCCGGCAGCCCCGGCAGTAGTACGTGAGCGCTGTCGATCCCCCCAGTCAGAACCTGTCAGAGGAGGGACGATGCCGCACATAGGCAGTGGCCCAAAGACTACGGAGGATTTCCCTATAGTATTTGAGTTTGTCCTCCCTCCAAAAAGCTGGAAAAAGGGTCCCATTTTGGACCGGTAGCCAGAAGTCATCCCTCTACCGGATGTGACTATTCGGCTGTCATAGCCAGGCAAATCAGCATGCTGCGGGCCATCTGCACAAGTGGGCTACGAGGGGCTCCCTGCCTCTATCTCCACTGTATACTGCCACGGTGCTGCGGGTCATCTTTCCTCGTCTTCCTCATTTTCCATTTACTCCCCCAGCTGCTCCTGCTCCTCCTCTCTTGTCACCTGGGTTTGAAAATCCACTCATTTCACCAGAAAAATGCTTCTGCTCCAATGTCCTCCTCCTCCTCCTCCATTTCAGTCCCCACCGAACTCATGTGGCCGCGAGATGTAGTTGCCACGTCTCCAGTCCCCTGCCCAGACAGATTTTTTTAGCATCTGTTCCAGGACATGAAGCAGTGGAATGACGTTATTCATCCCGTAGTCCTGGCGACTGACAAATTATATTGCCTCCTCGAATGGCCTCAACAAACGGCAGGTGTCATGCATGCGCTGCCACTGGCTGACATCAAAGTTACACAGGGGGGTAATCCTTCCGCCTGGAACATCAAAAAAACGTTAATAGCCTTTCTCTGTTCATACGTCGGTCCAACTTTTCAGGCTGGAAATTTCCCAAGGGTGGAAGCATGCATATCAGAGTGTGTTGGGGTAGGCCGTTCTGCCGCTGCAACTCGAGGAGGGGGTTGTAGGAATGGATGAAGGGCATGCTCAGTTTCCGGGCCATTTTCGAATTTTCGGGAAGATGGGTGGAAAGATTTCGGGAAACCTTTTCACAACCAGTTTAAACCCAACGTCGCCATGCAGGGCGCAGGGACCATCCCCCCTTTGGTGCAGCGCGGAAAACCTGTTCCTCCATTGTCCGTCACCATGGTTCCAAATTTGCAGTTGGCGCAGAAACCCCACACATCGATTTTTTTTGCTGCAACGGGGGGCATTTTCCTCCCCTTTGTGTGACTTTTTTTCGCCGAGGACATGTACGGGCCCTGCCCGAATTTACGCTCCAGATGCCCGCACTGCCATGCCCCTTGGAAAAAAACCGATAAGTCAAGGACTGGCCCCCCTTTCCTTTTCAACATATTTATGAATGCTGGCATCCCTTTTTTGGGGAAAAAAATTACGGTTTGGAAACCCTTCTCCATCTCGGCTCGGCAAAACCCATTATTCTCTAAACGGTGCAGAGCCCCCCAATTTGGAAAGGGAGGGACTGCAGCACCAACAATTTTGGAAAAGGGAAATTACGGCCCGGGCTTCTGCACCTTAGGAGGGTTTGGGAAACGCATACTGTTGTCTCTTTGCAATCGCCTCGCTGAACGACTGCTGGCGCCTTGAGTAGCGAGTAACAGGGGGCATCTGGATGGGGGGATGATTCAAAAAGAAACCGCTCCTTCTTTCAGAGGTGGTGGGGCCCTTTACTGGCTGCAAAGGCATGGTGCCACTGGGGCTGCTGCTGCTGCTGTTTCAGCGGCGGCAGGATGGACCACCACAAACTGAGCCCGTTTTTCCCAGGCCCCCCGGTGGTGACGGGTTTCATGGTTGACGCAGGGCCCTGGTGGGCCCCGTTAGCTCCCTGGCCCCGCTTCACTTTTTGCCTACAATTCCCAAAATTTTACCCATATTTGGGGTCCTCCGGGGTCTTAGCAAAAAAATGCCACAACCGGCGAGTATCGGAAATTTTAACCGCCAACGCTCCCCCTGAGTAAAATACTGCCGCCGCTGCCTTTTGCCCGAGGCCCCTTGCCAATACTTTCTTGGGGCCTTGCGAAGGGGGTTTTTTACCCCGTGGCCGCTTGGCTCCCCCCTCACACTGCTGCTTAACCCGCTGGCCCGGGCCCACGACCCAAATTGCTGGCTGCCCGTGCCTTTTACGCGCAAGCTGACCCCCCTCTTCTTGACGATGATGAAAAACCCCTTTCCTCAAACCCCGGCCCCCCCGTGCGGTCGGCTACATCATCATTAATTTTCTTTTTAAACGTCACTTTCTCCTCATTTAAGGTCCCTTTGGGATTTCAGGGGCTGACCCCTCACAACATGACCCCCCATGCCACTCTCAACACTATACTTTTGCCACCTATGCAAGAAGCAGGGGATAGGCCCCATTTCTTCGCTGCCAAGTAGTGCTGACTCCCCTCTTAAAATTTGTTCATCTCGCTATATAGGGGCTCTGCCCCCGCCCACATAGTAGATTCTGGCTGAGGGAACCGGAGGGGACAGAGTCGGGTTGGGGACGGGTGAGGGCCCTGACCGCTGGGGCCCATCCAACTAAGGGTTGGTCGGACTTTCCCACCGACCTTGGCTGGGTTGTAAAAATTCATCGGGGGGAATGGATACCTATAACCAATCAAGAAACCTTTTGGATTGTAATCAAACACACGGCCCGCTGTGACAGTGGCTTGTGGCCCCCCGGGGACCCCGCGCGACGTCCCTTGCTGTCTGCGCCCGACCCGGGAATTTTTTGCCTCTGCCACTGCAAGTGAAGAACCTCCCCACCTCTCTGTCTGACTTTCTGTTTTTTTTTCTAAAATGTACAGACATGTTTGATGAAGATATCTTATTGTAAAAACCCATGATTTAAACCCCAAATTTAAAACCCAGAAACAAGCTTGGTAACCCTTGGGATATAAATTGCGTCCACAAATGGGGGGAAAAATTGATTTATTGCGTTTAAAAACCCCTGTTTTTTTTACTAAAAATTTAAAAGCACAAAATTAATTAACCTTCGGATAAAAATTATGCTACAGAATTTTTCTGGGCGGTGAAAAAAAAATTTTTTTTACTGAACAACTGCAGAACAAGTTTAAATTTAAACCCCTGGATGAAAATTGCGCAAAAGAATTGGCAGCCACAAACACCTTTGTAGGTGTTAAAATTGCGTTTTTTTTCTACCCCAAACAAAAAAAGAGAAAAAAATGTTTTTAATTTTTGCTGTGAATAGGGTACTGCAAAATTTTAATTTTTGGCGGTGAAAAAGACGGTTTATTTTTTCACACGCAAAAAAAAAAAGTTAAATTTAAACCCCTGATGTAAATTGCGCAAAAAGATTGAGCCCAAAAAAACACTGCTTTGTAGGTGTTACAATTGGTTTTTCTAGCTACCCAACAAAGAAAAAATTGTAATTTAAAAACCGTCGCTTGTGAAGTTGGCTACAGGAAAATTTTTTTTTTGGCGGTGAAAAAGACGGTTTCTTGGCCCACAGCAAAAAAAAACCCTTAATTTAAACCCCGGGGAGTAAATTGCGCAAAAAAATTGAGCACCAAAAATGAAGTGGTATTTTTTTGAAAAAAACGCTTTTCTTTAAATGATTAAAAACAGGAACGGGCTAGACCCCCCTGGATATTCAATTGCTGTGAGAAATAGCATAAAATTATATGCAGAAAACAGGGGACGCACACTTGACTTCAGATCCAAAAACCCCAAAAATCAAAATAAACATAAGGGAAAACAGTCTCAGGACAAGCTGAGACCCCCACAAAAAATCGCGTATAAAAATCAGTTTTTCAGTAAAAGTATCACAATCAGCTGCGACCTTCCTATCAGTACAGTGAGAGGAAGCAGTTCCAGGGCGCCCGGACTTATATAGTGGGGTGACGTCACAGAATCCCCCCGGTGTCTGTTGGTTCTCTTGCACATGTCTCGCTATGCCCTTCTTCCTCCCAGAGTGTTTGCCCCCTGTAACGCCCTTGTCGCAGCCATTTTTTCAATCAAAAACCACTTCGTTTACCCGAATCCCCAAACTTTGATTCGTTTAGAACCGAATTTTCCCTTATTTAACGAATTCCACTTCGTTAGAATCAATTTGCCCATCTCTAGTTATTATGCCTTATGCAGACTATGTCATGATTATATCATTTGTATTCTTGTGGTTTTTGATACTTTAAGAACTCTGTATACGACTGCTTTATGTTTTATTTTTATTTAAAAAGTGTAAAAAAAAGAATAAAAATTTTCTTGATAAAAAAAATTAGTTGTCTTCATAACCATATAGAACCAATTCAAAATACACTGACAGCCACGCCAATGAGCTGGGAAAAAAAATTTTTTTTTTTTTAAAGCATTTTTATTAAAACCTGGAAAATTTCAAAATGTTACATACCAAAACATTTTAATTAAATAAGATACCTTGTGTTGGGAAAATACCCCTTTAAAAATTTTTGGTGTAAATGCAGTCTTTTTCCATTCATGTAGTTCTTCCATTCTGGTTATTGCTGTAACCTTTTCACTTTTTTAATACTGGGAGGTACTTATAACAATCCAAAGTAGCAGAGCCTTAAAGGGGGTTTTCTCACTCAAGGGTTGCTTTTTAATTAAGCTTGTAAAAAAAAAGTCACTTTTCAAAGTGTCCTTAACACTTAACCTATTCTGAGTATCCCCCCTTGTATGGGGTGCATCAGCTCCTCAGATGCTTAGCTACGATTTTTATCTATTTTTATAGGCGCCACATGGTTGCTATACTACAGTACAGACCGGCTTCTACTGCAGCCTAGGGAACCCATAAACACACCCCCGAATTCAAATGAAACTAAGAAAAAAAAGGAGAGGTGGAAAAAATCAAAATAGTGAGACAACCCCCTTTAACTTTTAAATTCCCCGGGAAAACCCAAATGTAAAAAGTTTTTAAGAGGGTGGGTTGGCTTCTACATATAGTTTCTAGAATGGGTCTCATTGTATAAGTAAAAGGGACAATCTGGATCCCTTAGGGCATGAGTGCAGCTGCAGCCTTGTAACCCATGCACCAGGGGTGTCAAATTTATTACCACTGAACATCATTGTTGTCCTTACAGGGCCATTGGAGAGCTTTGGATGGTAGCCTGGGTATGGCTGTCAGACCTATGCCTCCGCCTATGAGTTGCTGTGGGGGAGCTCTGAATCCAAGATGGTGCCCGCTTTTTGTCTGGTATCTCCAGGGAAAGTGGAGAGCTGGTCCTTCTGCAGTCAAACCCTATCCATCACTGTTGCTGTGTCTAAGCTCTAGTGGGCCACATGCAATGGTGCGGCAGGTCAGATTCGTCCCATAGGGTTTGAGTTGGAAACATGTGCCTTATACTACAGTTTTTCCACTATTGTGTGATCAACCCAAGGAGAAGATCTGTATTGCTACCCATCCAGTGTATACATCAGTATGTATAAAAATCGAAGTTTACTCCAAAAGCTGTAAACTTTGGGATTATACAGATATTTTTGCCTGCATAATAAGACCATTAATATTGAATAGTACAAATTTACTAGAATTATAGTTCATGTTTTTAAAGCTCATTTTCATCTGCCATAGACTCCAATTCAAAATGCTTGTCAATGGAATACTAAGCATATAGGATCTGCCCATGGATAGTCCTAGAAAATAAATATTTCTGAAGTCCCAGCCGAAGACCTGGCGCCTTTAGTTATACCACAAAGGACAGAAGAAAATGTCTTATGGTTTTTATGCAAAATTGACCTTTTGATTATATTATTTGATTTGCAAATGAAATATTTATAACACTAAAGATGCATCTTTGAAATGTGCTTGTGATTATCTTTTTTGTAGCGTGTGTATCCTCTGACATTAACAGAACCACAACAAAATAAATATGGAGATTTCATTACAAAAAGAGCTAAAAGGAAATGCTGATTTGGGTGATATTTCATTATGCTCATGTATATGGATAAGTATTAAAAATTGGTCTTCAATAAATGTAAAGACAATGAGACAGGAGGTTTATGATGAATTCTTGTATGATTGTAAAGCATTTCTATATAGTTATGAGATACAACATGTGTATTATCTAGGAATATATTTATATACAGTTGAAACCAGTAGTTTACATACACTATATAAAAATACACATATGCATGTTTTTCTCACTATCTGACATGAGATCAGAATAAACCTTATCCTGTTTTAGGTCAATCAGGAACCAAAATTATTTATATTTGCCAAATGCCAAAATAATATGAGTGAGAGAATTTTTTAAAGGCATTTTTATTACTTTCTTCAAAGTCAAAAGTTTGCATACACTAAGATTACTATGCTTCTAAACAATTTGGGACAGCCCATATGATGATGTCATGTCTTTGTAAGCTTCTGATAAGTTTATTGTCAAGTTAATTAAAAACACATCTGTGGATTTTTCTTTTATTTCACACCAGAAACACACTGCTTCTTTGAATAACATCATAGGAATGTCGAAAGAAGTCAGCCAAGATATCAGAAAGAGAATTGTGAACTTGCACAAGTCTGGACCATCCTTAGGTACAATCTCCAGCTACCTAAAGGTGCTCCGTTCATCTCTGCAAATAATAATATGCAAGTAAAAATAAGATGGTAATGTCCAGCCATCACACCGCTCAGGAAGGAGCCAGGTTCTGTGTCTCAGAGATGAACGTGCTTTGGTCCAACATATGCATATCAACCCAAGAATAAAAGCATAAGACTTTGTTAAGATGCTGGTGGAAGCTGGTAAGTTTGTGTCATTATCCACAGTACAACCATTATTGTATCAACATGGGCTGAAAAGCCAGGAAGAAGACATTACTCCAAACGAAACATATAAAATCCAGATTAATATTTGCAAATGCATACAGGAACACAGACCTACATTTTTGGAAACATGTCCTGTGGTCCAGCGAAACCAAAAATGAAATGCTTAGCCATAAAGACCATTGTTACATTTGGAGGATAAAGGGAGAAGCTTGGAAGTCTAAAAACACCATCCCAACTGTGAAACATGCAGGTGGCAGTATCATGTTGTGGGGTTGTTTTGCTGCAGCAGGGACTGGTGCACTTCACAAAATGGCATCATGAGGAAAGAAGATAATGTGGAAGTACTGAAGCAACATCTCGAGACATCAGCCAGGAAGTTAAAGCTTGGGCATAAATGGATCTTCCAAATGAACAATGACCTGCAGAATACTGCCAAACTGGTAACAAAGTGGCTTAAGGACAACCAAGTCAATGGTTTATAGTGGCCATCAAAAAGCCCTGATCTCAGTCCTATTGGGAATTTATGGGCAAAACTGAAAATGCAGGTGCGAGGAAGGCAACCTACAAACAGGGCTCAGTTACATCAGTAATGTCAGGAGAAATGGGCCAAAATTCCTACCAAGTATTGTGAGAAGCTTGTGTAAGGATATCCAAAATGTTTGACCCAAGTCATGCAGTTTAAGGGCAATGCTACCAAATACTAAAGAAATATATGTAAGGGCATAGTAATCCTAGTGTATGTAAACATTTGACTTTGCAGAAAGTAATAAATATGTGTCAGGGACCGGTCAGGGACACACACACAGACAAGTGGGCCCTGACTCTGATCCCAGCCCCTGTCCCTGTCTTTTGGGGAACCCGACTCCATAATAGGCCGGCCCCAACTGGAAGACTGATAGCTGCACCGATATAGGCGCGACACAGACAGGACAAAAAGACACAGAACAAAAAAACGTGTCCCAAAGGTCCAAAGTCAGCAAAGTACGGGCAGCGAGGGTACGAGAAGTGAGACAAAGAGGAAAAAACAGAGTCCAAGCCAAAGGGTCAATACAGGTCGGGGGAAGCGGGACAAATCATAGGAAACGAGAATTTGTCAGGGGAAAAGCAGGTTCAAACACAGAAAAGGCAAATGCAAGTAAGGGCTAGCTATAAGCAAAAGACCTCTATAGCAGGCACAGATAACTGGTGAAGGCATCTTTAAATAGGTAAGCAGCGGACACAGAACAGAGGTGATTGGTGGAAGAAACACAAAAACAGATAGGGAAAACAAGCTTTAAAACAAGGAGGAACACGGGTTAACTGAAAGAGTGCGGGGGAAATTCCGGGCCAGGGCTTTGGCCCAAATAAATTTACCTACAGGGGAAAGAAGGCCCATTTACACAGTGAAAAAGAATACAAAAATTTTTTTAAAAACCCTTTGGTTTACGCGGGCCGGGCCGGGGCCGGGGGCCCCAAAAGCAAAAGCAGGGGTTTGCCGGGCAAAATTCATGACTTTACCCCCCTCTCAATGGGGGCCCAAACCGGGGACCCTCCCCAACCCTCTAGGATTGTCAGAGTTACTTGTAAAATTTTTCCTTTAACTAACCCGGGGAAATTTTTTTTGCCGATGGACTGGGAAAAGGGGAAAATATTTGGGTCTGGCCCGGCCGTTTTTACCACTGGGTTTTTTATTCCCCAGTTTTGGTTTTTTTTTAAAAAGGTTTATGACTAGTGTTGAGCTTTAAACTTTTGGCTTCGACTTGGGGCCGAAGTCAAAATTGGGCCCCCATCGAAAAGGGTTTTTCGAGGGTCGATGGGTCGTTTCCATCCCCGATACCTTTAAAGTCTAGGGGAGAGCAACAACACCTTCATTTTTAAAACCCCCCCAAAAAAACGGGGTTTTTTGGAGCGGGAATTAACAGCCACAACAGTCAAATGGAAACCTGCAACATCTTAGGAAAAAAACCATTTGGGCTAAAAAAGGGCCACAAAAAAAATAAACCCCACCATTCACTATCCCTGTCTTGTCCCAAACAGCATGCCCTTAAACCTGCATCACCCACAAATTAAAAAGGCCAGAAGGCAGTTTTAAATTTAAAACCCTTTCATTTTACTTGAACTGGACAAAAAATACCCCTTCCCGGGAACCAGCATGCCCCCTAAAAACCTGCATGACCCCCCAGATTAAAAAGGCCAAAGGAAAAAAGTCTTTGAACCACCATTTTAAGTTAACGGGAAACATTGACAAACCCTGCCCTTGGGAAACCGGCAGCATGCCCCCAAAAAACCTGTCCCCCCACAGTTTAAAAATTTGCGGGAAAAAAGGATTTTTAAACCCACCATTTAGTTTCACGGGACTTTGACAATACCTGCCCCTGTGCCACAAAAATCCCCGGGGCCGTAGTTACAGAGGTGCGTGAAAAAAGGCCCAGGCGGGCGCCCCCTCTTTTAAACCCACGCGGGTTAAAATGCCCTGATGAGCGGGCAACAAAACTGTGTGCTGAAGCAAAAGGGGCGGAAGGGGAAATTTTGGGGAAAACTCCAGCCTTCCTCAGTACACAGTCAAGACCGGGGAAAGGCTTCCCCCTTTCCGTATATGGGGACCAATTGAGCTCATTTGGGAAATACTGGTGTTAAACGCTCCTGTTACACCCAGGTCCCCTTTTTTTTGGCATTTTTTTTCTCTTTTTAAACTCAACTGGGAGGAAATGGTCTCTGAACTTTTTTTTCTTTTCCCTGTGTCCCTACTCCATGTCCTCTAAAAACCCTACATCTTTTTTAAATTTTTTCCCATTTTTTCAGGGGAATTTTTTTTTAACACAATTTTTTTAAAAAGCAATTTTTTAAAGTATTTTAAAATTTCTAAAAACACTTTTTTAAAAATGGGGATAATCCCACCATGTCTTTTTTTTCTTTTTTTTAATTGTATTAAAGGGGTTGTCTCAATAAAAGGGATTGATGGGCAAATTTTAAAGATTTTGAAAAAACAAGCCCCATTTTGCAATTTTTTCCCCTTTAACAGTGTCCAAACCTTTTCCTTTTTCCCGACGGGCACCATCCCCTTGAGCCACTCTTAAACAATTTTGAAAAACCCAAATGTCTTTTAGAAAAAACATTTTTTAAAAAATTTCCCCTTTTTAGTAAAGCTCCCATGTCACACCCCAAAATGCCCCCAATAATTCAAAGCATTACCTTGAGCCACTTTTGGCCCAATTGTAAGAACAAAGCCCTTTAGAGACAAAATTTTTATAATAGGCCCTTTTAAAATATAGTTTGCATTTTCACAGCAAAATGCCCCCCAAAAAATTCAAAACAGGACCCATGACATTTTTTCAATGTGGAGAAAAAAAATGTCTTTTAGAAACAACATTTTTTAGAATGAAACCCCGGGTAGTTTTTGTTTGCATTTCAAAGCACATGCCCCAAAAAAATTTATAAAAAGATTTTCTAAAGCCATGTTAAAATTTTTGTGGGGGAAAATGCCACTTAAAGCCACATTTTGTTCCAAAGGCCCAAATTTTAATGTTTTATCTCACACAACTACCCCAAAAAAAATTAAAATATGTTTCCCTCACCACATTTAAAAAATTTTTGGAGGGAAAACCCATTTAAACCACTTTTCCCTTTTTAAAAGGGACCATAATTTTTGCTTTTATCTCACAGAAACATGCCCCCAAAAAATTCTAAAAAAATTACAAGAGATGGGCAAATTTTTCTAAAAAAATTCGATTGGGTCACTTCGCCTTTTTTTCCCCGAAAAAAATTTAAAAGGGGTTTTCCAATTTTATTTGGGCACAATCCCCGCTCTTAGAATGGGTTCACTATAAAAACCCTTTGGCATTTAAAGAGGGAAAAAACGGGACCAAAAAACTAAAGCGGAATGTAGCCTTTTAAAGTCAAGCCTTTGAAAGCTGAAAAAAAAAACTAAAGGCTCAGGTGGCAACATTAATGACAAAAAGGAGTGGGGGGGTGGGGGGCGGCACCCACAGCAGCAAAAAGTAAAGGCATTTTGCACAATGCCCATTCTGGGGGCGAAAAAACAGTTTTAAGGCCACAGAGGGCAAAATCACACGTGGGGAGGTCACGGGGCAGCAGTATGAGATCAGGCAGTGGCACAATAAATTTTTCAGGAGGCTAAACATTTTAAAGGCCCGGGAGGGGGCACAATGAACATGGGGAGGTCACGACAGAACAGAAAGAAACCTGAAAGGGCACAATAAACTTTCGGGAGGGGGAAAAAACATATTGGGCCACAATTTTGGAAACAATCAACATTGTGGGGGCCCACGACAGCAGCAGCATAAAGATCGGGGCAGGGGCACATGACATTCTGGAGGGGGAAAAACAGGGGGAAGCCCCCAGATGGCACAATGACTGAGACGGATTTTACGGGGCAGCAGCATGGGGGTCGGAAATTGGCCAATGACACAGTGGGGAGCCCATGGAGCAGCCACAGCCGCATGGGGTTTATAACAGGGGGCAAAAATGACGCATGTGGATGTAAACGGAAACCCAGCAACACAGCTGGGGTTCATAGAGGGCACAATACAAGGGGTTGAGGGGGTGGCAATACCATCCCAAAAAAAATTTGATTTAGGAAATTTTGGAGAAACGCCCAGCAAATTTTGGGGCACAGGTGGCCCCCGGCTCAAATAGTGGCTGAGGCAGGTATTTTGAACCCAGACTAAACGCCCTAAGGCATTGGTGTTGGAAATCCTGGCCGTCCCGCCTGATTCATCTTGAAAAAGGGTTCAGTCTTTTCCACTTTTCCCCGTGAACAAGGGGGTTTTCCCCTTTGGGCGTAACAAAGGCCCCCCCCGCACGAACACCCGCTCTGATCCCAAACATTATTTGGGGCCGGGCGGGACATTTTCCCCATTTGAAAAACTGGGCAAGTTTGTGGCCACACATCCATTTTGGCTGCCCAGTAGCCCCAGCGGATTTTCCCTAACTGAGGGGGCAGAGTCCGTCCAAGTAGGCCACAACCTTTTTGGTTAAAGGGGACTGTTTCCGGGCCCCTCTGCGCTGCGTTTGGCGACTGCCCCCTCACTGGGCGGGGGGAAGGAAGCTGCTCATCAGTGACCCCAAAGACTTGGAAACAAATGAAGGGAGCAAACTGCCCCAATTACCCCCCCCCCCCCCCCCTTCCCCCAACACCCCGGCAGAGAAACGTGACATTTAGGAACCCCCCGGCGCCCTTTCAGTGGGGGGACGATCCCGCACATGGGAAACACCCAACTGATTACTGGATTTCCAAAGAAATTTATTTGTCTTCCCCCCTAATACTGGGAAAAAGGCTCCCTTTTTGGGACCGGTAGCGGGGGCCCAATTTGGGGGTGAAACCCCAGAATTCACCCCTCTCCCATGCGGGACTTTTTCGGCTATCACTACCAGGCAAAAAACATCCCTGGGGGCCATCTGCACAAGTGACTCCGGGGGCCCCCTGCCTCCATTTCCCCCGTATAACCCCAGGGGTTTTGGGGGGTAAACTCCCTTTTGTCTTCCCCCTCTCCACCCACCTCCTCCACTGCCCCTGCTCCCCTCCCTGTCACCGGGGTAAAAATCCACTCATTTCCCAGAAAAATGCTTTTTGTTTCCAATGGCCTCCTCCTCCTCCCCCCCTCCTTTTTTAGTCCCCCCCGGGAACTCATTTTCCACGAAGGGGAAAGTCGCCACACTCCAGTCCCCTCCCCAGACAGATTTTTCAAATTTTTTCCCAGGACAGAAGCGGGTGGAATGAGGGTTTATTAAACCCAAAAACAGGGCGACTACAAATAACTTTCGCCTCCTCGAAGGGCCCCAAAAAACCCGGCGGGTTTTTCACGCATGAGCTCCCCCACGGGCTGACATCAAATTTACACAGGGGAGTACTTCTGTCTCCCTGGATCATAAAAAAAAATCTTTAAAGGGCCCTTTCTCTTTTTCCTTACATTTTGGGTCCAACTTTGGGCAGGTTTAATTTCCAGCAGGTGAAACATCCAAAATAAAGAGGGGTTTGGGGAAGGCCGTTCTGCCGCTGCAACTCGGGGAGGTGTTCCTGGCTTTGAAACAAAATGGATAAAGTGCAAAACTTTTTTCCCCGGCCCTTTTTTTTTCCAGAATTTTCCTGAAAAATCGGGGGAAGACTTCGGGAACCCTTTTCCCAAAACCCAATTTGAACATTTGGCGCCATGCGGGGCGCAGGGACCATCCCTCCTTGGTGCAGCGGCGGCCCCAATGTTCCTCCCTTTCCATCACCATGGTTCGAGTTGCATTTCGGGGAAAAAGCCACACATCGTTTTCCCTTGCTGCTTTAGGGCGGAGCGGGTTCCTCCCCTGTTAATTCTTCGCCCGAAAGGGGGGTGTAAACTGCTTTGAAAAACCCCTTTTGGCCCTACACATGTGGTATGAGGGAAAAGGGTTTTTGGGGAGGCGGGAAGAGGGTTTGGTGTTGGGGAGGGGGAAGGGGGACATTGGCGCGGGTGCACCCTTTTTACAACGTGGGGGAAAAGCACTCCCCTTTCCAATTTTTTGGTTTTCCTGGCGGGAAGCACATTCACCCTTGGCCGAAAAGGACTTTAAATTTGGTCCTGCCCGTAGTTAAACTCCAGACGTCCGCGCGGGCCCCCGTGCCCCTTTGGGAACAAACCGTTTAAGCTAAAGGACTACCCCCCTTCTTTTCTACATATTTATGAATGCTTTTTACTCCCTTTTTTTGGAAAAGAAATTACGGTTTGGAACCTCCATCTGGGCTCGCACAACCCATTAGTTTTCTCTAAGGGCAGATCCTCCATTTGGAAAGGGAGGGACCAGTACCAACAATTTGGGACAGGAGCCCCGGTCACTGCTGCCCCTTTGGGAAATGGTTGGACGCATACTGTTGCCCTCTTTGCAAAAACCTTTGCTGAACGACTGCTGGCGCCAAAGGAATGGAGCAGGAGCATCTGGACCGGGAAAGATTCAAAGAAAAACAGCTCCCTTCTGCAAGGGTGGACCTTGACCCGGCTCAATGGCAGCGGGGCCCCCTGGGGGCTGCTGCTGGGTGCTTTCTGGGCGGGAAAAATGGAACCCCCCACATCTGAGCCACGTTTTTTCCCCCGGGAAAAACCATGGTGACGGGTACATGTTTGGGCCCGGCCGTTTTGGCCCCAAAGTTTAGCTCCCGGCCAGGCTTCACTTTTCCCGCCACAATTTTTTACATATACCCATTTTTCGGGCCCCCGTTTTCCCTTAGCAAAGAAAATGCCCCCCGCCGACCCCGACCTCACACCGTGCTACCGCTGACTAAAGGCCACAACGACCCCTTGGGTGGCTTGCTGCTGCCCGACGCCAAGCTGACGCCCTCCCTTTTCCGACGATGATGAAGCCCTTGCCCTTTACCCGGGTCCCAAGTGCGGTCGGCCCAAAAACAAACTTTTTGTTTTCATCGTCACTTTTTTGTCCCCATCACCCCTCTTTGGGATGCCGAGGCCCACCTCTCACAACATGACCCCCATGCCACTCCCACATCTATACTTTCCGGGCCCAATGCAAGAAGCAGGCGATATTGGCCCCCCTTTTTTTCGCTGCCAAGTACTGCGCTGCCCCCTCAAATTGCATCCCCCGCAAAGTTGGGGCGGGGCCCCAAACCCCATAGTAACTATGGGTAGGGGGAAACCCGGGTGGGGCAGAGCGGGCTGAGGACATTGAGGGCCCTGACCCCTCTGGGGCCCCTGCCAAATTTAAAGGGTTCCCGAGGTTCCCACCGACTCTTGCTGGGGGTCCCGATTCATCCCGGGAGGATAAGGGTAAACCCAGTCAAACCCAAACAAGAACCCTGGTTTTCAACAACACACGCCCCCTAGAGGGGCAGCGGCAGGTTTTTGGGCCCCACCGATTTACCCCCGCCCGCGACGTCCCCTTTCTTTCTGCGACCGGGGCCCGTTTCCCGGAAAGTTTTTGGCACTGCCACTTGCAGGGGAAGAAACCCCCACCTCTCTGTCCCGAAAATACTGTTTTTTCTAAAATGTTAAAAGGGGCACTGGGTTTTATGAGAAATTTTGTAAAGATAAATATACACCCTTTTTTTGACCCCCAAATAAAACCCCTAACAAACTTGGGGGAAACCCTTTTAATATAAATTCGCCCCCAAAAAAAGGGGCCCAAAAAAAAATTTAAATTGAAATTTCCCATTAAAAACACTGTTGTTTTACAAAAGTAAAAGCACAAACAGGCTTAAATTTAAACCTTCGGACATGAAATTAAAGGGTACAGGAAAAAATGTATATATTTTGGCGTTGAAAAAGACGTTTTTTTTTTGTCAGCACACCCCAAAAAAAACCTTTAAATTTAAACCCCCGGAAAAATTTTCCCAAAGAAAATTTTACCGCCCCAAAATTTGAAACTTTGGGACGTTTAAAAAAGCGTGTTTTCAAACCCCACAACAAAATACGTTTGGGAATTAACCCTTTTCTTGTGAATTAGGTTACAGGGAAAAAATTTAAAAATTTTTTTGGCGTTTAAAAAAAAGGTTTATTTTTGTCACACACCAACAAAACAACGCTTAAAATTTAAACCCCCGGAGTAATTGCCCAAAGAATTTTAGCCGCACAAAATAAAAACTTTGTACGGTTACAATTTCGGTTTTCTACCCACCCCCAAACAAAGATACAGTTAATTAAAACCCTTTCTTTTAGTGGGAAAAAAATTTTTAAAAAGGCCGGTTAACCCGAAAAAAATTAAAAAATAAGTAAAATTTTTGGCCGAAAGAAAAAACGGTTTTCTTTCTTGGGGGTTTTTAGCCACACCAAAAGGCAAAAAACCGCTTAATTTTTTAAAAAAAAACCCCTTGGGGGAAATGGGAAATTGCCCAAAGAATTTTACCCCACAAAATTGGGAGCTTTGACGTGTTACAAATTTTGGGGTTTTTCTACGCCACCCAACAAGAATACATTTTTAATTAACCCCTTTTCTTGTGAATTTTTGGCTACAGGGAAAAATTTTTTATATTTTGGCGTTGAAAAAGACGGTTTTCTTGGGTCACACACCACAAAACAATGCTTAAATTTAAACCCCCGGAGTAAATTGTGCAATAGAATTGAGCACCCAAAAAAGAAGTGGTATTTGAATTTTTAAAAAAACCTTTTTTCTTTTTAAATAAACAAAACGGGGTTAGATCCACTTTGGGTATTGGGAAATTTAAAACACTTCAGTTGGGCGCCCCCACTGGATTTCCCCAAACCAATACCCCCAAAAATTAGAAATAAACATTAAAAAAACATCTCAGAAAAAGCTGAGACACCCCACAGAAACGGGAAAATAAAAATCAATTTTTTTTTAGTAAGAGCTATCACCCCCGGGAGCACCTTCCCTGATGACACCCGTGAAGGATTGAGCTCCCGGCGTCGCGCCCGGTCTTATATAGTGCGGGGGACCCACAGAATCCCCCGGTCCCCCTTATTGGCTTCACTCTGCACAAACATGCAGGCTATGCCCTTCTTCCCCCCAAGTGCTTTGCCCCATAAGCGGGCCCGTCTCGCAGGGCCCTTTTAACAATCAAAAACCACTTCGTTCACCGCCCCAAAATACCCCAAAGTTTCGACTTTTGTTCCGAACCGAAGTTTCCTGAAATTCCCAAAAAGAATTTCCCCTTTTTTTAGAATCAAATTTGCCCATCTCTAAATTTTAACCCTTTTACCCGTGTTAAAAAATTGGGGAGGCCCCCATGACCCCAAAACCATTGACAATGCGAAAAATTTTTAAAGAAGAATGAGTAAATGGGAAAATTTTTGTATGAAACCTTGGTTTTCTTTTACAATTCCCCCACAGCAAAACCCGCAAAAAGAACTGTTGGGAACCGAAATAAAAAATTTTCAGTTTAAAAAATATCAATTTTAAAAAAAAAGTTTTTCAAAGGACCATTTTTGTTTTAAAGGGGGGGGGGGGGAAAAGGTGGAAAACCACAAAAATCGGGGACCCCCGGCATTTGGGCCCCAACACACAGAGATCCATGCCTGATTTATCTTTAAGAAAGTAAAACGATCCACATTATCTTGGGAAACCGGGTCTTTGCTTTTAATGACTCCTCCGGGTGCGCTGAAAGGTTTCCCCTCAGATTTGACCGGCTGCTGGGGAGGACAAACCTCTATGGCGTTGGGGAGCCAGCTCGGGCCATTCGTTTCCCTTTTTGGGTACCCAAAGTCAAATTGGGGGGCCGGAACACCCTACAAAAACAACGGTGTTGAGACCAGATAAATCTGCACCAAAATCTTTAAGCTGGTCCTGGTTTTGTATGGGTCCCTGCATTGCA
The DNA here is from genome assembly GCA_025379985.1 of Phyllomedusa bahiana. NCBI lineage: Eukaryota > Metazoa > Chordata > Amphibia > Anura > Hylidae > Phyllomedusa > Phyllomedusa bahiana. Next base: position 51,298 of record JAODAL010011268.1, on the reverse strand, counting down.
TGGTTGGGAGGGGGTTTAAATAAAGATTGCCAGGGGGCCCTCCCATTGGGCTTCGCCCCCTTGCCTGCTCTGTTTGGCGCTGCCCGCTACGGGCTACTTGGCACTCAAACTGCTGTCACGTCCGGGCGTTGTTCCCCCGGGACATTTGAAAAAACTTTAAGCAGACGCAACAATTTTTCCATTTGATAAATTCACAAGGCCCCCTTTCCCCCTTTTTTTAAATTTCCTCTATTTGGTGGGGAAGGAAAGTGTTTTGATTTTTTTTTTTTGGTCCCGGGGATCCCGGGGGGGGCCCCCAAAACTGTTTTTCTTTTTGTTGGCCTTAATGCGGGATCATGTTGGAAAATTTGGAGCATCCAAGAAAACTCATGTGAAGAGGGGAGCCTTGATTTCCCCCAACCCTCTTGGGTCAGGGGCATTTGCAAACTGATTTTTCCTCATTTTCCACCCCCGCCTCAAATTCGCCCCCCCCAACCCCTTTTTCCCAAAGGCGGGGAAGGGGTGGGTAACATCGGTGTTTTAAAAAATTTCCTCCTCCTCCTCCTCCGCTCCCCCGGGCACAGCTTCAAACAAGCCCTGATTTGCCTGAAGTTGCACCCTGAAGCTGAGGCGCCACCTTGAAACTAGCTCTGGACCCCGCCCCAAATCCTAAATAAAACCAAATGAAATTGTGAAACGGTGGGCCGGGTGGATTTGAAAGGGAAAAAGGGTCCTGGTTGGGTCCGTTTTCCCTGACGGGCCCCTTTGTTGTTTCGGGATGCCAAAACGATCGTTCCAGAACTAAGATCACCAAAATTTGCCCCTTTGCTAAAAGGGGGCCTTTGTCCCACGCCCTTTTTTGGGGTGGTTTCCCTTCAAAACGGGCAAGGATGGGCAAAACTTTTTCCCCTTTCCTCCACTCCGGGGGCCAACACCCCAAAGGTCCGCACCCCCGTTTGCCCGGGCCCAAAGGGTCACTTTTTTACTGGGGAATGGCTTTTGGCCCCTCTGCCACAAAATCGCTGAGTATGTGGGGGGGAATTTCCCCAAGCGTTTTCCATGTCAACAAAACCCGGTTGATGGGGGGGCCGAGCGGGACGCTGCAACGCACCGGGGGGGGACAAAGCAGGTTGCAAACGGGGAAAAGTGCAACTCAACCTCGACCCTTTTTCAAAAGGCAGCCCAAAACACGGGTACTTTTTAAAAAATTTCGGGGAACCCCCGGGTTTCATGAAAAGGGTGCCAGGCAAGGTTGTGCCCACCCCCATCAAAGGGCGGCCACCAGATTTTGGGCCCGTTATCGCTTACCCCCTTTTCCTGGCAAAAGGGCTCTTGGGCACCCAGCCAGCGCCGGTCCCCCGTTTCGGAGGGGCCGTCCCAAACCCGCTTCTGACCTTTGTGGGGGGGGGTCTCCCCAAAACAGATTAATTTCAAAACGGCTTGGTTTTTTTCCCGGGGAAAGTGATGCCACCAGAGAAACCCTTGGGGGAAAAAAGCCCCGCACCCTCCCTGCGGTTTTTAAGAGGGCGCCGAGCCCCAGACCACCGTCACCCCCCCCGAAACATCCACCCCCTCACCCAGTGAGCCTTTCACAGAATATAGCGGCCCTGGCCGGGGTTTCTAGTCCCTTGTCCGGGGGTCAAAAGGGCTTTTCCCGGCCCCAGATGCAGACAAATTTTCGCTTGAAATTTTAGATACACGTGGGTGGCCAGGGGAGGGGTGGCTTTTCTTGGGAAAGAAAAAGCCTGCCCGGGAAACTGGTTTTTGGGGGCAAAGGGAAAAGGCCCTGACGTGGTTTGGGAAACCCATCTTGTCCACCCCAAAGGGAAAGGCAAAAAATTTCCCAAAGGGCCAAAAACCTGGCAATGCCGACATTCAGGGTTTTGGCTTTGGGGGGGTTTGGGGGTTTAAAATGTTTTTCGCTCCCCAAAACCGGGAAAACAGAAGGGTTGGGTGCTTAAAACTTTCCACTGTATGCGTGCATGTCGTCAAACTGCGGAAGGAGAAGAGGGTAGGATGGGTCTCTGGTGGTTGCTGGTGGTACTTGGGCGACGGTGAGCTGAAGCGAGGCTGAGTCCCTGATCATGACCCTGAGAGACATGGCACTGAAACGCTTTGTGTGTGCGGAGAGGAGTGAGGCGGAGACAGAGGGTGTGACAGTGGTTGGAGGTCCGGCGTCGTCTGCCTTTTGGCCAAGTGTTTCCCTCCATTTCAACTCATGCATATCCGCTGCATGTTACTAGACATGATTGGTGGTGGTTAACCACTTAAGATTCTTGCCTCTACATATTTCGTTTACGGCAAAGGCAGCATATGACATCGCTGGTGAATCAGAGGCATGTCTCAACTGAAGGCCCAGCTTGAGAGGTCCTGGACCTTTTTGACGGCGATAAGCGAGGAGCGGGTTGCGCTGACCGTGGCTGGCGTAATCAAATCACGGACTTCTGCGACCCGCCCTCTCCCTTTTTGTGGCGTGACCCGTATTGATCACTACCCATGTTTCCTCCTCGTCCACTGATGAAGCCTCGCAAGCACTTCTGCGGAAAGACCATGATGGATCCGCAATGTCGTCATCAAAATATCAATCATCATCAACACAGGTGACTTGTCGTCCTGATTTTCTGCATCCAGAAGCTGCTGGCTACAAAGCAAAAGGGCCAGGGGGTGGGGGGGGGGGGGGGGGGGGGAGGGGTGGGGGGGGGGGGGGGGCTGCAAGGCTTGCCGACCACCCGGGATTTTTGCCGATTTACCGCTTTCCTTCTCCTCTCTAATGGCATCAGTAACTGGGCTTCAGAGCAGACTAAATCATCTCTTGATATTTATTAACATGCCTTCTTACCCAACCGCATTTGTCATCAACAAGGTCTTCAGACAATGGATTTATCCACAGTGGTGGGTACCGAGTTGACATTGGCTGCTTCATGTTTACGGATGCTGATGATGCTGATGACGACATTTGTGGCCGTGACTGGGAGGACGAGGAGGTAAGACTGCTAGATGCAGGTTGCATTAACCACTGAAGGACAGATTGGCGACGATGTTCGTTACTTAGATTCACAGGCCCTGACCCAGCGATGAAGGCCTGACAGTCCTGCAACTGACATCCGCTGGCATGCGTGTTGTCGCCAGCACTGGAAGGAGCACCTTCTCTCTACCTCTACCTCCATGTGCTACCCCCCTCTTTGCTCGCTTACCACCATGCATTTTGCTCCATGTTCAAAATATAAAAATTTGAGAAGGTATGGAATAACTTTGGGGAAAGTCTCTTATTAAATGACGCAAATCACAGCTATTCTCAAATCCCTCTAATCAAAACAAAATTGCTGTGATTCAAATTTAACTGAAAGGTGTCTATCAAAACATCTGGACTGGGCAAAAGTGCAAAAAACACGTATCTGTTATGTTTTCGTATAATACACGGTATTTTTTGCACCTTTCAATTCACCTGTGGTGACTATAGAATTGCTGTTTTAAGATTTATGTGGATGCTGCGTCAATGAACAAAGCTGGGTGCGCAAAAGTCAAAAAACACGTATCTGTTATGTTTTCGTATAATACACGGTATTTTTTGCACCATTCAATTCACCTGTGGTGACTATAGAATTGCTGTTTTAAGATTTACGTGGTTGCTACGTCAATGAACAAAGCTGGGTGTGCACAAAGTCAAAAAACACGTATACTGTTATGTTTTTGTATAATACACGTATTTTTTGCACCTTTCAATTCACCTGGTGACTATAGAATTGCTGTTTTAAGATTTACGTCGATGCTGCGCTCAATGAACAAAGCTGGGTGTGCAAAAGACAAAAAACCCGCATCTGTTATGTTTTCGTATAATACTCGGTATTTTTTGAACCTTTCAATTCACCTGTGGTGACTATAACATTGCTGTTTTTAAGATTTACGTGATGCTGCATCAATGAACAAAGCGGGGTGCACAAAAGTCAAAAAACACGTATCTGTTATGTTTTCATATAATACACGGTATATTTTGCACCTTTAAATTTCACCTGTGGTGACTATAGAATTGCTGTTTTAAGATTTACGTGGATGCTGGCGTCAATGAACAAAGCTGGGTGCGCAAAAGCCCAAAAAACATGTATCTGTTTATGTTTTCGTACAATGCACGGTATTTTTTGCACCTTTCAATTCACCTGGGGTGACTATAGAATTGCTGTTTTAAGATTTACGTGGATGCTGCGTCAATGAACAAAGCTGGGTGCGCAAAAGTCAAAAAACACGTATCTGTATGTTTTGTATAATACACTTTATTTTTTTGCACATTTCAATTCACCTGTGGGGGACTATAGAATTGCTGTTTTAAGATTTACGTGGATGCTGCGTCAATGAACAAAGCTGGGTGCGCAAAAGTCAAAAAAACGTATGTTAATGTTTTCGTATGATAACACGGTATTTTGGCAACAACAACCTGTGCTGACAAACAAGATGCTGGATTGTAATTTAACTGCAAGGTGGATATACATCACAGGTGGAATGGGTAAAATTGAAAATGAACACCATCTAAAAATTTAAAAACTGATAATAAAAGTGGAGTTTTGCCCTAACAAAGAGACCTGCATTTTTCCTAGAAATGATGTGTATCCAATATAAGTTCAGGCTGCCCAATATCCAGGAAATATTTCAATAGCAAACTGTTAATAATAAAGATATTCCACTACAATGTCTACACTAAGTCTTGGTGAACTTTATCCAGTGTTCTTTATAGATAGAGCTTGTCTGTGTTCACCCGCGGGCCCCCCCCCCCCGCTCCCCGTGACTTAACAGCGGTAGATGCTGCTTTAAAATTCCCCTAGCTAACTACATAAAATCTTCAAATCTCTAATCTAACTAAATTGGGGAAAGGGTCACAGCTAATATTAAGGTTTCTCTGTGCAGAAATAGACTAATTTCGCTGAGCTGTTTGGGCCCCAGGCAAGCGCCCCGTCTATTCCTATGAGACGCTGAGAGAAACAAGGCTGAACAGGAAACGCTGTTCTAGTTAAAACGAGGTCATGTAATTTTCCAGCCAATCGCAACCCTACACTTCCCAGTTTATGACGTCCACACACATCTCACCCTGCTCTATTCTGTAATCTGATTTTTCTGGCCGCCAAAATGACAGGAAGCGCCGAAAATGGCGCGATCTTAGTAGATGATTTCCACAGATTTTAACCTTAATTATCGCATGATCTGAAAATTTCGATCACCATAAAAACCTTGCCGATTTCCACTTTGTCGAAAATAATCGCTCAACACTAGCGCCAACCTCTTTCCCCGGCAGGGACGTCGGTAACATCGGTGACTAGGAATACCTCCTCCTCCTCCTCCTCCGCAGCCTCCGGCACAGCTACAACCCAGCCCTGACTTGCCTGAGATGATGCACCCTGAGAGCTGATGCGCCACCTTGCACTAGCTCTGGAAACCCCCAACCACTGCCTAATGAAGACCGATGAAATTGTGAAACTGTCGGGCCTTGTGGATTTGACGGAGAGAAAAGCTCCGTGTCCGCATCTGTGTCCTCTCCTTCCCTACGTCGCTGGCGGGACCTGTTGTTTCAGAGTGTCCAACGATCGTTCCAGAACTAAGATCACCACAATGCTCATGCTGACAAGGGCATTGGGCCCACACTGACCATTTTGGGGGGCTTCTTCAAAACTGGGAAGGATGGTGCAGAGCTCTTTTTCCCCCGCCTCCACTCTCGGGGGCTTAACACCCCGAGGGGCCGCACCGCTGCTTGTTCAGGCCCTGTGTCACTTCGCACTGCGTAATGGCATTGCGCTGCTGCCCACAATTGCTGGAGCATGTGGAGGGTGGAATTCCAGCGTGTTGCCCACGTCAACAATGAGACGGTTGACGGGAGGCCAAGCTGACGAGCAACGCAGCCAGGCGGGACGAAGCAGTGCGAACGGCGGAAGTGCGAACTCAGACCTCGAGCCTTCTTCCACAGGCAGTCCAGACCCGGTAAGCTCTTTAGAAATTTCTGGACGACAAGGTTCATGACATGTGCCGGGCAAGGGAGTGCTCCAGCCTACCGATCTTAAGGGGCGGCCAGCAATTTCGCCCGTTATCGCATACCACCGTGCCTTGCACAAGGTTCTTGTCCCCCAGCCAGCGCTCGGTTCTCGTTGCGGAAAAGCCTCCACAGCTCCTGACCTGTGTGGGGACGGTCTCCAAGACAGATTAATTTCAAAATGGTTTGGGTTTTTCTCTGGGCACGTATGCCACCAAGGCTTTGGGGGGAAAGAGCCCTGCACCATCCCTGCGGTTTTGAAGAGCGTGCGCCGATCCTGAGAGCCACCGTCACCCCCAGAGACATCCACCCAGCTAACCCAGTGAGCTGTCACAAAGATATAGCGGCCTTGGCCGTGCTTACTAGTCCAGGTGTCGGTGGTCAGATGGACTTTTCCGGCCACAGATGCAGACAACGCGCTTGAAATTTTAGATGAAAACGTGGCTGGCCAGGGCAGGGACGGCTTTTCTGGCAAAGAAATGCCTGCTCGGGATCTGGGATTGGGGCAGGCAAGGGCCATGAAATGGTGGAAAACCCCTCTGTGTCCACCAGACGGAAAGGCAACATTTCCCAAAGGGCCCAAAAACCTGGGAATGCCGACATTTAGGCTTTTGGCTTTGGGATGGTTTGGGGTTAAAGTGTTTCTTCTGCTCCCAAACCTGAAGACAGAAGGCTGGCTGCTAGACTGGCCGCTGTACGGCATGCAGGTCGTCAAACGGGCGGACGGGGAAGGGGTAGGATGGGTCTCGGGTGGTGCTGGTGTACTCGAGCGACGGGGGGCTGAACGGGGCATCCCTGATCAGACTCTAAAGGACATGGGCAGCTGGGGGAACGCTTGGTGGTGGCAGAGGGGAGGAGGTGGGACAGAGGGTGTGACAGGTTTGGGGGCCCCGGGCGTCGGTCGGCCCTTTTTTTTGGCCAAGTTTTTTCTCTCCTTTTCAACTCATGCTTCGCGCAGTGACTAGACATTTTTGGGGGTTTAACCATAAGGGGTTCTTGCCTCTACTTAGGCTTTACGGCAAAGGGGGCTAAACATCGCTGGGTGAATCAGAGGTTTCTTCAAAGAAGGCCCAGGCTTGGGGGTCCTGGACCTTTTTACGGCGAAAACGAGGAGGGGGGTTTGCGCGACCGTAGCTGGGGAACATATCAGCGGACTTCTGCGCCCCGCCCCCCCTTTTTTTTGGGCGGGCCCCGAAATGACACACCCCATCGTCTTCCTCCTCGTCCACTGATGAACGCTCGCAAAAAAATTTCCCAGGGAAAAAAGACCACGATGGATCCGCAATTTCGTCATCATCATCATCACATCAACACAGTGACTTGTCTCCTATTTCTACACCCAGAAGCTGCGGGCTACAAGAAAAGGGGGCCTGCAAGGCGTTGCCGACCGCCCGGGATGTTTCGATTGAAACCGGGTTCCTTCGCCTCCCCTGATCATCAGTAAAGGGCGCAGATCAAACTAAATCATTCTCTTGATCTTTTTAAAATGCCTTTTGACCCCAACCCATTTTGTCATCAAAGAGGTCTTCAGACAATGGATTTTCCACAGTGGTGGGTACACGATAGACATTTGGGCTGCTTCATGTTGGACGGATGCTGATGATGCAGATGACGGACATTTGTGGCAGTGAAGGAGGACGCGGAGGTACGACTGCTGGATGCAGGTTTGCATTAACCAGATGAAGGACATATTGGCGACGCTGTTCGTTACTGAAATTCACCAGGCCTGACACCAGCATGACAGGCCTACGGTCCCTGCAACAGATGATCCCGCTGGCATCGTGTTGTCGCCCACACTGTAAAGGAGCACCTATCTCTTCGTACCTCTACCTCCATGTGGCTACATCCCCCTCTTTGCTCGCTTACCACCTGCATTTCGCTCCATGTTCAGAAATATAAAAATTGAGAAGGTATGGAATAGTTTTGGAAAATCTAATATTAAAAAGATCGGCAAATCACAGCTATCACAAATCCGTCTAATAAAAACAAAATTGCTGTGATTCAAATTTAACTGCAAGTGTCTCCTATCACAAATCTGACTGGGCAAAAGTGCAAAAACACGTATCTGTTATGTTTTTCGTATAATACACGGTAATTTTTGCACCTTTCAATTCAACCTGTGGTTGACTATAAAATTGCTGTTTTTAAGATTCTACGTGATGCTGCGTCAATGAACAAAAGCTGTAAGTGCGCCAAAGTAAAAAAACACGTACTGTAATCTTTTCGTAAATAACACACGGTATTTTTTTGCACCTTTCAATTCCCGTGGTGACTATAACAATGGCTGTTTTAAATTTACGTGCAAGCCTGCGTCAATGAACATAGCTGTAGTGCCCAAAGTCAAAAACACGTAATCTGTTATGTTTTTCGTAAATATCAACGGTAATTTTTTGCGATCTTCAATCACCTGTGTGACTATAAATTGGCTTTTTTCAGATTTACGAGCAAGCTGTGTCAATTACAAAGCTGTAGTGCGCAAAAGTCAAAAACACGTATCTGAAATGTATTCGGATAATAAAAAGGTATTTTTTGGCCACCTAATCAATTCACCAGTGAGGTAACTACACAATTGCCGGATTTCAATTTAACTGCAAGGTGGCTCTATCAACAAATCTGGACTGGGCCAAATAGCAAAAAAAGACACGTATATGTAATGTTATTCGGAAAATACAAGGTATTTTGGCACTATCAATTCACCTGTGGTGACTACAAAATTGCTGTATTAAATTTAACTGCAAAGTAAAATCTATCAACAAAGCTGGGCCTGCGCCAAAGTGAAAAAACACGTATCTGAAATGTATTCTGATAATAAAAGATTTTTGGCAACTATCAATTCACCTGGTGGTGACTAAAAAATTGCAGTATTCACATTTAAGTGCAAGTGCCTCAATGAACAAGCTGTAGTGGCGCCAAAGTCCAAAAAAAACACTATCTGTAATGGTATGCAGGATAAACAAGGTATTTTTTTGGCACTATCCAATTTACCAGTGGTAACTACACAATTTGCTGGATTCAAATTAACTGCCAAGGGGTGCTCTATCAACAAATCTGGACTCCGGCAAAAGTGCAAAAAACACGTATCTGTAATGTATTCGGATAATACAAGGTATTTTTGGCACCTATCAATTCACCTTTGGTGACTACAAAATGCTGTATTCAAATTTAACTGCAAAGTAAATCTATCAACCAAGCGGCCTGCGCCAAAGTGAAAAAACACACGTAATCTGAAATGTATTCTATAATAAAGGTATTTTTTTGGCAACTATCAATTCACCTGTGGTGACAAAAAAAATTGCAGTATTCACATTAAGTGCAAGTGCCCTCAATGAACAAAGCTGTAGTGCGCCAAAGGTCAAAAACACTATCGGTAATGTATTCAGATAATAAAAGGTATTTTTGGACCTAATCAAGGTTACATTGGTAAACTACACATTGCTGGGATTCAAATTTAAATGCAAGGTGGCTCTAATCAACAAATCTGGACTGTGCAAAAGTGCAAAAAACACGTATCTGTAATGTATTTCGGATAATTAAAAGGGTATTTTTGGCACCTATCAATTCACCTGTGGTCACTACAAAATGCTGTATTTCAAATTTAACTGCAAAGTAGATCTACTCAACAAAGCTGGCCTGCTCCCCACAAGTGAAAAAACACGTATCTGAAATGTATACGGATAATAAAACAGATATTTGGCACCTATCAATTCACCTGTGGTGAACTAAAAAATGCAGTATTCACATTTAAGTGCAAAGGAGGTGCCTCAATGAACAAAGCTGTAGTGCGCCAACAGTCAAAAGACACGTAACTGAAATGTATTCGGATAAATAAATGGTATTTTTGGCACCTAAGCAATTCACCTGTGGTGACTACAAAATTTCAGTATTCACATTTTAAGTAGCAAGTTGCCCTCCATGAACAAAGCTGTAGTAGCGCCAAAGTCAAAAACACGTATCGAAATTTATTCGGAATTACAAGGTATTTTTGGCACCTATCAACCTGTGCTAACTTGCTGGATTTTAATTTAAGTACAAGGTGGATATATCAACAAAGGTGGAAAGGGCAAAAAAGAAAATGAACCACCTATCTGAAATGTATACTGAGTAATAAAAGTGGAGTTTTTGCACCTAACAAATAGACCTGCCTGTACTAGAAAAGATGTGTATCCTATAGTTCAGGCTGCCAATATCCAGGAAATATTTCAATAGAAAACTGTTAAAATAAAGCTATTGCAATGTCCTACACTGAAGTCTTGGTGAACTTAATCCAGTATTCTTTATAGAGCTTGGTCATGTGTTCCGCCCGTCGGGGGCCCCCCCTCCACTCCCTCCCCCCCGTGACTTTACAGCGTAGATGCTGCTTTAAAATTTCTCTAACCACATAAAATCTATCAATCTCTAATGTCTAAATAAATTGGTAATGATCACAGGCTAATAGAGAGGTTTCTCTGTGAAGAAAATATAATAATTTCGCTGAGCTGTTTGGACACAAGCAGAGCGCCACGTCCTTCTGCTCTGAGAAGCAGAGAGACACTGAGGCTGATCAGGAACGCTGTTCATGTAAAACGAGGTCTTTTGAATTTTTTTCCAGCCAATCGCTAACCATGCACATACCATGTCGCACACGCATCTCACCCTGCTCTACTTCTGTAATCTGGATTGCCTGGCCGGCAAAATAACAGAAGCGCCAGAAATGGTGCGATCTTAATAGATGATGCACAGATTTTTAGCCTTAATATCGGCATGATCTAAAAATATCGATCACCATAAAAACCTTGCCGATTCAACTTGTCGATAATAATCGCTCAACATCTAATGACGACATGCGGATCCAAAACGTGGTCTTTTCAGCAGAATTTTCTTGCGAGCGCCATTTCAAGTCACTGGACGAGGAAAGGAAGACGATGGGGTAGTGTCAGTACGGGTTCCGCCTCAAAAAAGGAGAGGGCGGATCGCCAGAAGTCCGCTGATATGATTCCGCCAGCAACGTCAGCGCAATCCCGCTCCTTCGCTTATATCGCCGTCAAAAAAGGTCCAGGAACTCTCAAGCCTGGGCCTCTTTAAACAAGCCTCTGATTCACCCAGCGATATCATATGCCACCTATGCCATAAACGCATAATTAGAGGCAAGAACCTTAGTGGTTAACCACCCACCAACAATGTCTAGGTCACAATGCAGCGAAGCATGAGTTGAAATGGAGGCAACACTTGGCCAAAAAAGGCCAGACCGACGCCGGGCCTCCAAACCACTGTCACACCCTCTGTCCTCCGCCTCCTATCCTCCTCCGCCAGTCCACTCAAGCGATCCTCAGCTGCCCATGTCCTCTCAGAGTCCCATGATCAGGGATCAGACTCTGCTTTCAGACTCCCACGTCGCCCGGTACCACCAGCACCACCAGAGACCCATCCTACCCTTCTCCGTTCCGCCAGTTTGCCGACCTGCACGCCGTTACAGAGCGGCCAGTCTACAGCGCCAGCCTTCTTGTCTTCCAGGTTTGGAGCAGAAGAAACACTTTAAAACCCCAAACATCCTAAGCCAAAAGCCTGAATGTCGGCATTGGCCAGGATTTTGTCCTTGGAAATGTTGTGCCTTTATCCGTCGGTGGAACCACAGATGGGTTTCCCCGCGCACTCATGGCCCTTGCCGTGCCCCCAATACCAGATGTCCGAGCAGGCATTTCTTTGCCAGAAAAGGCCGTCCCTGCCCTGGCCCACCACGAGTCATCTAAAATTTCATCAAGCGCGTTGTCTGCATCTGTGACCGGAAAGTCCATCTGACCACCGACACATGGAACCTAGTAAGCACGGCCAAGGCCGCTATATCTCTTTGACAGCTCACTGTGCATGTCCATCTGGGGTGACGGTGCTCTCCATCTCGGCGCAACGCTCTTCAAAAACCGCAGGGAGGGGTGCAGGGTTTCTTTCCCCCAAGGTCCACTGTGGCATCACCCATGCCCAGAGAAACCAGGCCTGTGTTGAAATTAATTTGTCTTGGAGACCGCACCCCACAAACAGGTCCAGGAGCTGTGGACGCTTCTCCCGCAAAACCTGAAACCGAGTGCTGGCTGGTTGCAACATGACCCTTGTGACAGCAAGGTGTGTGTGCGAAATGGTGAAATCTGCTGGCCGCCCTTAGATCGTAAGCTGGAAGCACATCACACATTGCCTGGCACATGTCATGAAACCTTGTCGTTCCCAGAAATTACTAAAGAGGCTACCCGGGTCCCTGGATTGCTTGCTGAGAGGGCTCGAAGTCAAGTCGCACTTCCACCATTCGCACCCTGCTTCTTCCCGCCTGGCTGCGTTGCACGTCAGCTCGGCCTCAGCCCATCAACCGTCTCATGTCTGACGTGGCAACACTCTGAGATTCCACCCTCCCACATGCTCCAGCCGATTGTGGCAGCAGCGCAATGCCATTACACAGTACAAATGACACATGGCCTGACAATGCAGCGTGCGGACCTCGGGGTATTGAGCCACTGAGAGTGGAGGCAGGGGAAAGAGCCCTGCACCATCCTTGCCAGTTTTGAAGAAGTCACCAAAATGGTCAGTGCGGACAATGCCCTTGTTCACAACTGCAAGCCATTGTGGTGTGATTACCTTAGTTTCTGGAAACTAATCGTTGGACACTCTGAAACCAACAGGTTCCAGTCAGCGACGTAGGAAGGAGACGGACACAGCTCCGTACACGGAGCCTTTCTCTCCGTCTAATACACAAGGCCCACAGTCTCACAATTGTCATTATGGTCTTCATTAGGCAGTGTTCGGTCCAGAGGCTAGTGCAAGGTGGCGCATTCAGCTCTCACAGGGTGCTCCATCTCAGGCTAGTCAGGGCTGTGGTTGAAGCTGTGCCGGAGGCAGCGGAGGAGGAGGAGGAGGTAATGCTTCCCTAGACACCGAACGTTACCGACGTCCCTGCCTTGGAAAGAGGTTGGCGCGAATTTTTGCGGAGTGAGGAAGAGTGAGTGAAGATCAGTTTGCTAGTGCCCCTCGAACCAGAGGCTTGGAAATCAAGGCTCCATCTCTCACATTGAGTTGCTTGGATGCCTCCATTTCCTCCAACATGATCCTCGCATTAAGGCCATCAAAATGACAAACAGTTTACTGGGTGGCCCCACCCGCTGGATCCCCGGTACAAAACAAAACTCAGCACTTTCCTTCTCACCCACCCAAATAAGAGTAAAATGCAGAAATTGAGACCTTGCTGATTGATCAACTGGAGACATTGTTGCGTCTGCTTCACGATCCCCAAATGTACAACGGTGGAACAACATCAGCGATGTGACAAGCAGTAGAGTGCCAAGTAGGCGTCAGGCAGTAGCAGCAGCACAGCAGGCAAGGGAGCGAAACCCTAAAGGGTGACCTCTGGCAATCTTTATTTACCACCACACACAACGCAGGCAATGCAGGGCACACATCCAACACACAGAGACCAGCTTAAGATCATGGTGCCCGACTACTGCGTCTCAACACCGAATGTTTTTGGTATGTGTTTCCGGACCCAATAGAACTTCTGGGTAATCAAAGTACGAATGGCCCGAGCTGGCCTCGTCACGCCATATAGGTGTTTGTCTGCCCAGCAGCCAGCCGTCATATCTGAAGCGGACGCTTCAGCGACAGCTGAGTAGTCATTACAAGACAAAACAACGCATCGGCTTTCCACGGATAATTGGATCGTTTGACTTTCATCAAGATGAAATCAGCATGGATCTCTGATGATATTGTGGCCACGATCAATTGTTGCCGAGGAGTCACCGATTAGTTGCGGTCTACTTCAACATTCCTCTTCAAACAAAAGTGGTCCTCTGAAAACTTTTTTAAAATGATTCATTTCTTACTGCAATATTATTCTCTTTATCCCAACAGTTCATTTGCTGGTTTTGCTGTGAGGAACTGTAAAAGACAGCAAGTTTCTGACAACACCATATTCCATTTTACTCACTTATCTTTAGAATGTTTTCCGCATTGTCATGTTTTGAGTTCATGTTGCTGTGAGATACAGCTTATAATTATGGTTCCTTTGGAACAAAATGTGCTTTTAAAGTGGCATTTCTCTCCCTCACAATTTTAAATATGATGAGAAGTCATATTATAAAATTTTTTGGGTTCATGTAGCTTGAGATACAGCATAAGTCATCGTCCCTTTTGGAACAGAAATGTGGCTCTCTAAGTGGCATTGTCCTTCCCTCAGAATTTTTGAAGAACAGTGGCTGAGAAGTCATTTTTTTAATAATTTTTTGGGTCCATGCTGCTTTGAAAAGCGTTAATATACAGGTCCTATTATAAAAAAATGTTTGTTTCTAACAGACATTTGTTCTTCCACACATTGTCCAAGAGTGGCTCAAGGGTCATGGCTTTGAATTTTGGGGGCATTTTGCATTGAAATGCAAGCTATACTTACAGGTCCTATTATAAAAAAAATTTTGTTTCCTTCTAAACAGACGTTTGTTCGTCAACAATTGTCCAAAGTGCTCAAGGGTCAGCTTTGAATTTTTGGGGGCATTTTGCTTTGAAATGCAGCTATACTACAGGTCCTATTATAAAAAAAATGTGTTTCTAACAGACATTTGTTTCTCAGCAAAGTTGTCCAAAGTGGCTCAATGGTCATGCTTTGAATTTTTTTGGGGGCATTTTTGTTTTGAAATGCAGCTTATAAACTACAGTCCTATTTATAAAAAAAAGTTGTTTCCTTCTTCTAACAGACCATTTGTTCTTCACAATTGGTCCAAAGTGGCTTAAAGGGTCTACTTTGAATTTTTGGGGCATTTTGCTTTTTGAAATGCAGCTATACTACAGGTCCTATTATAGAAAAAATGTTGTTCTATCTAACAGATACATTTGTTCTTCAGCAATTGGTCAAGAGTGGCTCAAGAGTGATGGTGCTGTCAGAAACAAGAATAGGTAGGACCCTGTAATGGACACATATTGCAAAATACTTGTTTTTGCTAGATCTTTAACATATGCTATCAATCCCTGTAATTGAGGACAAAAAAACCCATTTTATACAATTAAAAAAAAAGAGAAACAAAGACATGGTGGATTGTGCCATCCTATTTTAAAAATGTGTTTCTAAGAATTAAAATACTAAAAAACTTGCAATGTACAAAAATCAGCTGGGTAAAAAAATTCCTCCTCTGAATTGTACAAGGAGGTACAGGAAAACTTGACCAGATTGTAGGTTATTCATATGAGCAGGGAGTATGCAGCATGGACCAGAGAGAACAAAGTACAGAGACAATTTCCTCCAGCCACGTTAGATGAAAATAGAAAAAGAATGCAAGAAAAAGAGGCACCTGGGTGGAACAGGAGTGTTAACCACCAGTTTTACGAAGTGAAGCTCAAATTGGTCCGCACTAGGACAGGGACAGTATATGTCCAGTGAAACTAAAAAGGTGGTTGAAAGACTTCCTTTCCCCGCACTTTTGAATCTGTGGGTCCGGCACACAGGTTTAATGGTCATTCTGCGGTACAGGACAGATATAGTCAATGTCCAGTTCAACTAAAATGTGGTTTAAAAGACCTCCTTTTTCCCTCCGGCACTTTTTAATCTGGGTCAATGCAGTTTGGGGCTCATGCCTGTGGCTCAGTAACAGGTATAGTCAATTCCAGTGAAACTAAAATGGTGCTTGAATGCACTATTCTTTTCCCAGAACTATTTGAATCTGTGGGTCAGACAGGTTTAAAGGTCATTCTGCGTACAGGACAGATATAGTCAATGGTCCAGTTCATCAACTAAAATGGTGGTTGAAAGACTCCCTTTCCGGCACTTTTTAATCTGGGGTCATGCAGGTTGGGGCTCATGCTGTGCTCAGGACAGGTATAGTCATGTTCCAGAGAAACTAAAATGGTGGTTGAAAGACTCCTTTTCCCGCACTTTTGAATTTGGGTCAGACATGTTTAAATGGTCATTTTGCAGTACAGGACAGATAATTCAATGTCCAGTTCAACTAAAATGGTGGTTGAAAGACCTCCTTTTTTCCTGCACTATTTTAATCTGGGTCATGATGTTTGGGCTCATGCTGTGGCTCAGGACAGTAATAGCAATGTCCAGTGAAAACTAAAATGGTGGTTGAAAGACTCCTGTTTCCCGGCACTTTTGAATCCTGTGGGTCAGACATGTTTAATGGATCTTTCTGCAGAACAGGACAGATTATAGTCAATGTCCAGCTTTTCAACTAAAATGGTGGTTGAAAGAACTCCTTTTTTTCCGACACTTTTTAAATTGGGGGTCAATGCAGGTTGGGTCCTCATGCAGCGTTCCAGGACAGGATATTCAGATTTCCCAGTTTCAAGTAAAATGATGGTTCAAATCATACTGCTTCTGGCAGCTTTTTAAATTTGTGGTGATGCAGGTTTAAGGGCATGCTGTGGTACAAGACAGGGATAGTGAATGGTCACGTGTGACTTTTTTTCTGTGGCTTTTTTTTTTTTTTTTGTTTTGTTATTGATTTTTTTGTTTGTTTTTTTTTTGTTTTTTTTGTTTTTTTATTATTTTTTTTATAACCAATGTGTTGCCTAAGATGTAGTCACGTATCCATTTGAACTGTTGTGGATGTTAATTCCAGCTTGCTCCAGCCTGTTTGAGTGTAAGAATGAAGTGTTGTTGCGTCTCCCATAGACTTAATGGTCATCACTCATACTCGACTGCTCACTATCACTATCGTGTCCGTATGATGTCGACTACGACCATCCACCCCGATGTCCGATGGTCAACGTATCGCTCAACACTAATCCTGAGTTACATTCTGTATTATACTCCAAGCTGCGTAATACTATTTCTACTGGTGCGTCAACTGTACATACATTACTCATCCTGTACTGATCCTGAGTTCACATCTGTTTTATACTCCAGAGCTGCACTCACTAAATCTGCTGCTGCAGTCTCTGTGTACAAAACATTACTTATCCAGAGTACTGATCCTGAGTTACATCTGTATTATCCTCCAGAGCATGTAACTTTTTTAATTTGTATAAATGTATAAATCGAAACAAAAGTATAACCATGGGAACAAATAACTGAAAAATACAGAAACCATAAACCTGTACATATTTACAATTTTGACCGGATCCAGCTCCATTCACTCCATTCATTCAAAACATACACACACACTTTTTTTTTTTAATATTTAAAAAATAAAAACCTATATACATCCCTTGCTGGCCCACCTGTGATTACCTCAGCTATTTACAATGCTAATACTGTTTACATATATACAAGCTCTATCCACTTTTTTTTTCTTTTCTTTTTTTTTTCTCTGTTTTTTCCAAAGTCCAAATGTCCATAATGTCCATTATTACCATTATACCTCTAATCCCTTAAGTCGCAACAAAACCCTTCCAGCCTAACTATATCCCCCCTGTATTTTTATTATTTTTTTTATTAAAGTCCAAAAGTCCGTGTCATTAATGTTCATTATTTCCCATTACACCCCTGATCACTCACGTGCCAAAAACTCCTCCCAACCTAACTATATCCCCCCAATCTTCTTTATAGTCCAAAAGTCTGTGTCCTTATTGTTCATTATTTCCCATTACACCCCTGATCTCAAAAATCCCCCACACAAAAAAAAAAAAACTAACTATAGCCCCACAATTTTATTTGTTATTGATTTTTTCCCCTTCTAAATATATGCATACATATAAATATACATATATACAAATATACAAATATATACAAATAAATACATACTGAAAATCCATAACCCACATACCATATATCATAAAGCTGAAAACAGAAATACTAACCCCAGACTCCCCGAGACTCTGTTCGGGTCTCCAAGCCTTTTTTTTCCTTATCACTTCAAAACAAAAAAAGAGTAAGTGTCAGATTTTTCCAGCCCACCACCGGGATGTGGAGTCTCCGAGACCTGGGGCACCTGGAAAGAGAGCCCCTCCAGGGGGTGGACCCGGGGGCCCCCAGTCTTCGAACTCCAGAGAGGGCACCAATGCCAGGTCACCTGAATGTTCCTAACACCTTTTCCCCCGGGAAGGTTTTGCCGTGTCAACACTAAGCCCCGGGCGTGCCAACGTAAAACTGACCACTAGCAAAATTGTTAAAAAGTCACGGGTCCCCCCCATCTTGCTCTCTGAGCACCCCCCAAACATAGGAGAGACCGGCCAGCCGGGGGGCAACCCGAGGAAGTCCCCCCCTTGTATACCTCTATTTTAAAAGGGGGCAGTGAGTAGGTGTGCTCCAACCGGGACTTTCCCCAAACCCTCGGGGCTCCAAACTTACATTACCCCTCATTTATATTTTTCCATGGAAGCACACCAGGCCAAGTTCCAAAATTCAAGAGGATCCCTTTCTGAGTTTAAAAGTCCAAGCCCGCCCTCAGATCCCAAATGGGGAATCCCTGAGAGTCAAAGGGGGCCCCCCAAATGCGGGTTTATAAAAACCCTTCACCAGGGATTTCCCGGCGAAGTCCTCACCTCCCCAAGTCCGACCCCATGACGGATGATTTTCAGAGTCGTGAGAGTAAGCGGGAGATACCCCTGGGCTGTGGAAATCTTTATCGACCTCCCAACTTCCCCTTTGGGAAAAAGGACTTTAGCCATTCCCTGCAGGAGGCGACCCCGGGGGGGGGGCCTTCTTTCCAGAGGCTCGCTATGTTTGGGCTTAATAAAGGTGTTGACCAGGAACACAATGGGTTAACCAGACCTATCCCCCCCCCCCCACCTCCTCGTGCGGGGACGTCCAATCACCCTTTATAGCCCAACCGTTTTTCCCCAAAATAGCGAAAAAAAAAGGGTGTAGTTCCCGGGCCAGAGAGACCGAAAAAAGGCACACATGCCCAGGTAGGGGAATAAAGGGAGCAGGTAGGTCTTTATCAGTTCAAAACCCTCTTCGGGTCATGGACCACCCTTTTCCATGGTCCACCCTTAGGTCATTATTCAGCCTGCTCTCCCTGTTTTTATGGGGGTAATGCCTTGCGAATTCATTGCACGAGGATCTGAATTGATTCATGGGGCACTGGGAGGGCATCCGGGAAGGGTTTGAATGCTGGATCTCATTCTCCCAACAGCGGCTTTCGCAACTTCTGCCCGGTTGATACTAGATCCGGATGCCTCGAATAGCCGTCTACATTCATGACATCACACATCCGCTTCACTCCGAGAAAGGAAAACAAAAGATCTGTGAAGTAATCGCTTATGCAAACAACCTTCAGAGGGGGAACCGATGCACGTAGGTCATCTACACCCCCACCAAATGGTCCACCATCCAACCTTCCTTAGAAAGGTGTCAAATTGGCGAACCACGTATAGAGCAAGGGATGAGACGGAAAACCCTGACACACACTGAAGCCCACCTCAAAAAGGCTTGTTTGTAAAAAAAGAAAGGCTTGATCCTCATGAAGAGGACAATTTCCTCTCCCACGTTGCTTTAGGGGGACCTTAGATATTAATTATTCAGAAGTTTCCTGTCCTTCATGAGAACATCAGATTCAGACACCTCCCATTTTGTGCTCGATAAAAACCTACATGCTTCTACCTCATGTGGTATAAAGGGACCGCCACCCAGCAATAAGGCTCGGCTGCAAGAGACCAGTATGAAGGGCCCTGCCCGCCATTCACTCATATCTTTCTGATTAATGACAGATCTGTCAACCTGGTACTATTGGCAAAACATAAATATCAGCTTCAACCCAGCATGAAAAATCATAGGCGCATTATCTAGCCATATCTGATCTTAATGATTTGGCAACATTAATACTTGCAGTGTAAACGGTCGAGAGTGCCGCCTTCATTGTTGATCGATGCTTGAGAGCCTTCTTCTTCCCAATTGTCCTGCCCTCACTCTTTCATCAGAAGCTTATGGTTTTGTGCTTTGAAGGATGAACAAGACATTCCATCCCAGTATCTCTATAGCCCCCCGGTGCTCTCTGTGCCCCCACGGAATTCTCTGTAACCCTCCCCAGTGCCCTCCCTTTGTGGAACTTTTCCACCCTGCTGCCCACTGGATTGATGGGTTTTTCCCTATCCTGGAAACTTCTGTTGTGACTCCCCAGATTTGTTTGGAGGCTTCACTAAAAGAGGACGGCACCATTACCCAAAGGCTTCCCACATGCGCCCTGTACACAATCATCCTCAGAACCACCGGAGAGGTTGACAAGGGCACTGTACTTATTAGAGAAATCGAACAGGGAGGGGGGTGTTCCCTGCCTTCCTTTAGCGGCTCTTGGTTCAGGGTCAGGGGGATTAGAATCGTCCTCCAAACTACTATAGAAGTTCAGCGCTTTGCTTGCCCTCTTCTTCTTTTTCCCTTCTTCGCACCCCGTTTATTTGTTTGGCCGCTTCCCCTCA
The DNA here is from genome assembly GCA_025379985.1 of Phyllomedusa bahiana. NCBI lineage: Eukaryota > Metazoa > Chordata > Amphibia > Anura > Hylidae > Phyllomedusa > Phyllomedusa bahiana. The sequence goes on along the minus strand of JAODAL010011268.1, from coordinate 31,011 downwards.
ACTTATCGCTTGCTCGCCCTATGAGCGAGCTGCAGGGAGGGCGGACCTCCTCAATATTTCTCCATTACTCTTGGCCTCCTCTTCTAGCTACACTCTCACCCAGGGCATCAAGCTTGGGTCAGCATTGGCGGACATACCACTCAGGGGTTCATGGTCTGAGTCCCCCGGCATGGATCGCGGGTCCCCCTCTATCTCCTTTTGGCGTGCCTCCATAAACTCTTTTGCGCTTGCTGACCTTTCTCTTTCTTATCACTGGCCCATCAAATCTTCAACACTCTACTGTGTCCTCCCCGATGTCCCCTCGATGTCCTCTGGCCCTGCCTTCTATACCATCCACGGGTGGACACGCGTATGGCAAAAGGACAAGGGGCATGAAGACTTAACGGCAATGACCAAAGTAACCCACACAGGAGACGCGAATCCTACCACACGATGCAAGATGGTGTCTCCCGTCTCCCACACAGTACAAACACCTCCAGACACTGTGCGCTGATGTGTGTGGGGTCGCTGCATCAGTGGCAATGCTTTGGCTGCCCATGGTAGCAAGGCGACCAGATTCTGTCACGACCAGGAAAAAGTGGAAAGTTGGGATGTTGGTGCTTTGGGTGTTCCTGAGACCCTCTGTTGAACCAATGAAGGTCCAGGCCCCGGACCAAATGCCGTGCTTTCCCTGTTCTTAATGGGGATCTGGAGGACCACTCCATACGCTATTGAGGACAGGTCATGATGTCCATACCTAGAGATTAGATCGTTAAGGTAAGGACCAGTCAATCTCTTAATGTTTTTTGGCGGGAGATTCCTGAACGACAAACACCCCCGCCACTCGGGCGATATCCCGCTTCACGCGTAGCGGGACACAGAAGAGCTTGAGGGCCCTTCAGCCGCACGAAGTCTCACATCAATAATGGGAGTACCAAAAGGGTGGATCAGGGCAAAGATGTGCTCGCCTGAAAACTCCATCCCAAAGAGAAGCTTATAACTAGATCTTTGCGGGCCATGCATCATCGCCTTACTCTGAGTCGGACCACGTTCCTCTGGGTAACTCCCTCTGGCCATGGCTGTTGGGGGTCTGCGCTTCTTCCCCAACCTGTCCTTTGATCTCGGAAGGCTGAGAGTCCATGCCTCCTCAATCCAAAAAGGACAGTGGGATCTCCTCCCCTCTATTTGACAAACTTCTCACCTCTCTTTAGAAGCCTCCTAGGAAGCGGTGCTGATCCCGACTATCCCGCCAACCACGTGGCAGCTGGGAAGACCTATACCTCTTCAGTCCTTACACAATGGGCCATAAGCTTCTTATCCTGCCCCACTCCAGCGGTGCACGAGGTCGACGGGGACAGTGCTGATTCCGGAGGGGCAGGTGGACCAGCACCTCCCCCACCCTTTCCCCACAAATTCCTTAGGTTTTTGTAACTGTCTTCTTTCAACACTTTTTCCTTTCATTCACTATTTACATTTCTTCCCTCCCCTTAGTACCTGCATATGCTCCTAATTCGTTCATCCATTCATGCTTCCTGCGATCCTTCCCAACCGCCACTCATTCTTGACTTTCCCTCCGGTCCCCAAACTCATCATACCTCAAACCAACATTTACTCGTACACATTCCTGTCTCCTTTCACCTGCACATTCATTTATTCAATTCACCCTCCCCACCACTTTCACTCATTCATTTTCCCTCACTTCCTCATCATTTCCCATCATTTCCCTCCCTTTCAACCTCCATATTGTTGTTACCCATTTTCAATCACTCCAATCATCCCCTCATTTCATCAGCTCTCTGGACGGCCTTTCACACAGTCCATTTCTTCTCATATTCTCCAGTCATTTCTATTTAGGGGTCACGTCCCTCGCCTATATGGGGGCCCGTTTTTGTTACCCTCTTCCCTTGCCTGCAGGGGGGTCCTGTTTGCAGGAAATTCTTCCTGCTGTCTGTTTTGCCCTCAGAACCCTTCAACTCGTTGGGCCCTTTGGCCTCCTTACTCCCATTCTTTCTCACCGCGTGACTTTTTTCCAGCAGGGGTAGCATACACTGGAGATGTTAAAAGTCTTGTCTGCAACCACTTACTCTCCCCCGCCTTGCTTTGACTCGTTCCCACTTCAGGCTACGGGTCAGGAAGGTTGCGGGGCTGCTGCAGCGGGATTCCCATCATGCCACCCCAGTGCCTCGTCGACCTGCGCTGGATAACTCGTGCCCAGGAAAGGCCCAATGATCAGCTGATGTACCTCACCATGTGACGCCTGCTTTGCCTTCCGCTTCCTTCTATCTCTTCTTCTAGAGGGTCGTCCCCGAAGGCGAAGGTGTGCAGGTTCACGTGGGACTCCAGCTGGACGATCTGCTCTCTGAGCATCCTCCCAGGTCTCCGGTGTGGCTCATCTTCACAGTCGAATCTATTGATTCTGGCAGAGACACCTGATGTGTGGGATCCGCTGCTGGGGTGCCTGGGACGACACCTGGGAGAGGTGAGAGGCCTGAGAGTGTCCCGCTGGCTATCCATCCCTACCCCTCCTCTTCACCTCATGCCTCCCATTCACCTCCTTGATCGATGCAAGTTGGCACAGTTTCTCCTGGAATGGCCCAACTTTTCAGGAATTTTAATTTTAACTCCTCTTCTCCAGGAAATTTTAAAGGTCTTCCCTCCCCTCCCATCTTTTTATTAAAGCCCCCTGTTTTTTTTTTTTGATGCATTTTTTTGGGTAGGGGATTTTTTTTTCCCGTATCGCTCCTGCAGCAGGACAAATCCCTTCCCTGCGCCCCTCAAACCCCCAATAGGTAGGTTGAAATTTGGGAGCCAAAGATGTTGGGGGGCCCTCCCCGGATCGCCTCACACCCCCCTCCCCCTCTTAAAGAGTCAAAGTCACGCCAGGTTTGGGATTGGATGTACAGCCCCTTTTTCTACTGCTGTTTTTGGGGTGCTGTTTCCCCTGGGTGCGGTTTTTTGTTTTTTCCTCCTGAAATTCCTTTTGGCTGCTTCTCAATGGGGGTAGCGGGGAGGGGTATGCGGGGCAGTATGGCTTTTTTCCCTTTTTTTGTCACCCTTTTTTGGCGGGTTTTGTTTAAATTCCCGGGGAGAAAAGGGGTGGTTCATTGCTGCACCCCCCCCCTTCCCCCCACGCCTCTCCTCCCTGATAGTCATCCCCTTTCTTCTCCCACTGAGTCTCCCCCTTCCCTCCCCCTCCCTGCTCCCTGCGGGGGGGGGGCCCTTGGTCTTTTTCCGGGGCGACTGCAGGAGACTTGCCCCTTGCCCCCCTTTCCCCTTCTGACCCTTTGCGGGAAAAGCAGAGTTTCTGACTGCACAGGTCCCCTCACTTTTCCCAGGGGGAACAGGGGCTGTTTTTAATTTTAAATCTTCCTCTGCCTCTCCTGCCAACTGTTCTCTTCCCGCTTTTTCCCTTGCTTTTTACAAAGCTGGCCCCCGGGGCCGGGGAGAAACTAAACCTGAGTACACCCCTGTTTTATCCCCAAACTCCCTTTCCCCCTTTCTGCTGGTGCAGTCACTGTGAAACATCCCTTATTTATCCTTACTAAACCCCTTTTTTTCATCCGTTTTAAATACCCAAGGACCCCTGCACCCCCTTTATGGTTTTTAAAAGGGCCAGTTCATTTATCATGAAAACACTCGTCTGCTGGGGAACCCCTGCTTTTTCCCATTATGTTTTTAAAATTTTGGGGAATGACCCTCCCAAAAGGATCTCCCCCCAAGATCAAAAATTTTACTCCCTTTAATTCTACTACTGTTTTTAAAACCTTCTAAGGCGACAGTGAAAGGGGCTTTATGCATTTTTCGGCGTACACTGCGCCCCCCCCACCCAAATTTCCCGCGTGGGCCCGCAGCTTGGGCCCATTTTCGGCGCGGCCCCATGAAGGGGCGGGCAGGGGGCGGGAGGGGGCCCTTTGGTGTAGGCTTTCCCGGGGGGCCGGACGCGGCGCGCTCGTAAAGTCCGAGGGTTTTAAAACCATCGGGGCTCGCCAAAATCGGGGGCGCCCCGGCCAGCCCGACAGGCAGCCCCCTTTTTTTTTTTTTGGTCTAAATCCCCCGGGCCCCGAGGTAAGTAAACAGGATGGGAAACATGCGGGGAAGCGGATTCGAAGACCCGCGACGAAATCTCGGCGCCCCGGGCTCCGTGCAGCAGGGTGTGTTTCCCCGAAAAAAATCCCCTTTTTATAAAGGCGGAAAAACAGTGCCCGAAAAAGAGCTAAAATGTACAAAAAACACATAAAAAAAAAAAAAAAAAATTTTCCCAAAAACTCTAGAACGGCACAATTTTCAAAAAATATGATTTTGGGAAAATTTTCCCGGGGAAATTTCGTAATTAAAATTTCCCTGGGCCCCCTATTCTCATTGGTCGGAAATAAACCGCCAATCAGAATAGGACCCGAAAAAGCCCCTTTCTATCCAAGGGAGGCTTTTGGGAAACCAATCAAACCACGGGGGGAAAATTTCCCAAAATACAGAAAAAAGACAAAAAAGAGCTAAATTGGCGAGCTAGGGGGAGCTTGGCAAATCCCACCAATCAGAGCGCGAGCTACTTCCCCCAAATTAAATTTCAAATGGAGAGAGGGGCCACGAAATTTGGGCGCTCAGCGCCGGGCGGCATGAAGAAATTAAAAAAAAAAATAATTTTTTTTAAGTTAATCCCATGATCAGATAAAGAGCAGAACAATTGTATAAAAAAAAGCATTTTAAAAACCCCAAAACAACGCTTTTGGTCGCCGAAAACCCGGGCCCCAACATAGGGAAATTTGGGCCATAGAGAGAAAACCGGGAAAAAACAGAAATTTTCCAAATTGTTTAAGCTATTCTAGGGGGTTGGGCATAAAAACCAGCCAATCAGAATAGGAGCGAAAAATGCCCCAAATTCAAACCATGGGGGAGAATTGACCAACCCAAAATGGGAAAGCGACAAACCCCCATTCTAGCCTTGGATAAAAATGGACCAATAAAAATAATTCCAAAGGCGGGACAAGTTAAAAATACAGTAAAAAGGCAGAAACGAGCTTTTTGGGTTTTGAAGCAGGGGGCTCGCCCCACTTGGGCCAAAACCAGACCCGGCGACTCCTTTTCTTAAATAGAGTTTTTAGGGGGCAAAGAAATTCTGAGCGCGGCTCTGTGACGGGCTAATTTCAAAGACCCGCCGGTTTTAAAATTTTCGGGGACCAAGGGGAGAGCGAGCGACGCCCTATGGGTTTTGTAATGAAATTTCCTGAAATCAAACTGTAAAACCGGGGAATCCCCTTATAACACAAACACAATTTTGTCACGATGTGTATATAAAAGGAACCCTTTAATATAGTGGCCCAACGAAAAAAATTAAAAAATTCCCCCTAAAATCATTTTTTATTTTTTTATTTTCGTTACCAAGGATAAATAAGAAAGGGGTGCATCGAAAAATGAAAAAAACCTATTTTGGGGAATTTTAATAAAAATTTTTTTGGGTTAGCCACATTTTAAAGGATTCCTTTTATATACACATGTGAAAACTTGTGATTGTTATAATGTTTTTCGGCCATAAAGCAGTTTGTTTTCCCGTTTGGGCATTAAAAAACCCCCATAGGAGCGTCGCCCGCTCTCCCATTGGCCCAAAATTACGGCACCTTTTAAAATTTACCCTTTCACGAGCGCGCTCAGAATTTCTTTTTCCCCCTAGAACTCCCAAGGGAAAAAAAACTCGCGCTCCCGATTGGCTAAGCTGGAAAGAGCCCCCCCTGCTTTTAACCCAAACAGCTCGTTTTTTGCCTTTTTACTGTATTTTGAACTGTCCCGCCTTTGGGGAAAAAGGGGTTGGTCCTTTTTTCCCATAGGCTAGAAAGGGCCCCCGTCCCGGGTCCTAAATTTTTGATTGGTCCAAACTCCCCCATAGGCTAAAAAAAGGGGCTTTGCCCCTCCTATTCTGATTTGGGCCGGGTTTTCCGCCAATGAGAATAGGTTTTTGAGGTTTAATTAAATGTATTTCCCGGCAAAATTTTCCCAAAATTTATAAATTTTTTGATAATTTTGCCGTTCTCCCGGTTTGGGAAAGTGGAAATTTTTTTTTTAAAAGTGTATTTTGGTACATTCGCTCCTTTCACACTGTTTTTCCCCCTTTTTAAAGGCGATTTTTTTGGGAATCACACTCCTGCTGGGAAAGGGGCGGAGCGCCGAGACTTCCCGTCGCGATCTTTGATCCGCTTCCCCGCATGTTTTCCGAAACCCTGCCTTTTTCCCCCGCCTCTAAAGGGGGATTTAGCCCCAAAAAAAAGTAGAACGCCTTTATAAAAAGGGGAAATTTTTTCTTCATACTCCCCCCGACCCTCTGGAATGATTTTCTCGCCGCTTCCCTCCAGCCTTGGGCTCGCCTCGGAAAAAATTTCGGCCCCAGTTTCCCGCACCGGGGCCCCAAGTTTCCCCACTAAACCCCCCACACGGGGAGGCGCCGGGGGAAATTTACCCGCATGTAAGAGTGCCTTCCCCCGGACGGGGAAGCATAGGCGCAGCGCCGCACACCCCATGTCCCCCCCCCACTTCGCCTCCCCCCACGCCCGGCGAGGCGCGGCGGGCCTTTTACATGATATGTATGAGCGCCGCCTGGCCGCGACATAAAACACGCGCAGAATTTTCCCCGGAAAAAAAAGGGGGGAAAACGGGGCCTCGACCCCCGGGGGGATTTATACATGTTGGCCCCAAGTTTTTTGGCCCCAGACAAAACCTTTTTTCTGAAGGTCATTGCCCCTTTTCTACGAATCTGTAGTGGGATTCTGTTCCCTTTTCCCTTATGAAAAATTCCCAAATTTTTATGATCTCCCACAACAATTTCCTTTTCCCTTTTCCCATCCACTACTGGTTTCAAAATAACTCTAAGCATTTGGCCTCCAGGAAACCTCCTCCCCTTAAAGGTCGGTTTCCCTTCCCCCTGCTGAAGTTCCTGTGCTTTCCCTGGGTCCGCTTTTTCCATTATGTAATTATCTGTCCTAAAGATCTCGAATAGGTAGATTTCTTTTAAACCCGCACACTTCATATAACACTAAGCATTTTGGCCCTTTGGCCCCTGTTTGTAATGCGGGAAACATGTGGGAGCATTCTGGGGGGGTCAAAACCACATTCGAAAAATTAGACACATTTATGAAAGTTTTTACCCCAACCCAGGGACATTATTGCCCAAACAAACCAAACCCAAAATTATAGGGTTTCATAGTTTGTAAAGCCGAAAAAAAACAAAAACGTCCCCCCTATTTTAGCCATTCCCCCTAGTGTTTTTTTCCCGAGGAAAGTAAAAACCGCCATGATTAAAAAAAGGGGGCCAAATTTTCCTCATTTTAGGGGAAAAAATTTCCCTCCCACAACTTTTACTAGTTAAAAAAAAAAAAGTAGTTTTTTGAAAAATTATCAAACTATATAAAATAAATTAATAAAAAAAATTAATATAAAAATATATTATATCCCAAAAAAATTTTAAAAATATCCCCTTTTAAAAATGTTTTTTAAAATGAAAAGAATCTAGAAAAAATTTTAAATTAAATAATATAAATAATTTTAAAACCAAAGCCATTCTCCTAAATCCCTTCACAGTCCCTGTATTTTACGATTCAAACGCATCTTTATCAGTATTACAGACACTTCACAGCTTGGGTAGAAAAAAAATGGGAAAACCATTAGAATAAAAAGTCCCGTGAATAGAAACAAAAGGGGATGACGATGCATGGCGCACAACCCCAAATCTCCCCGCAAGACCTGCTGCCCCGGCTTTTTTCCCGAATGTTTAAAAAAGGGTGAACCCCTGATTAACATTTTTTTGAACAAAATTAACTACTTATAAAAGTATCGAAGAAAAGTATTTTTTAAAAAAATTTTTCTGATAAAAAAATAAAAAAATTTAAAAACTCCACAAAAATTTTTAAATATTAACCTAATACATTTTGAATTTGAAAAGCAAAAACCATGAACTGTTAAGGCCGGGCCCTTTTTTGAATTCCCGTTTTATTTTTACAAATTTTTTGGGCCCAAGTACCGGGGGCGCGCTAAACATACACTAAAAAACCCCTTGCCATAGGCGCCATTTATGGGGCGCACATTCCCCCCTTTCCCTTTTTTTCAGTTTATTGAAAACCCCGAAAAGGGAAACCGCAAACAATGGGGGTGAAGGGGGCCAAGTTTCATAAATGTCCCCCCCAAAGAGTTTTCATCCCTATCACTAAAACCCTTAACCCAACTATAAAAAAAAGGGGGTATATTAGGCACTGAAGGGCACTTATTTAAAAAAAACAGAAGTTTTTAAAAAGGGCATAACAGGAGATAAAAAAATATATGGACCACGCGTTTCCCTTTCTAAGCAGACTTCCCCGGTTTCCCTTTGGAAACGCGGGTTAGTGCAAAAACCGGGTCCCCTTTTAAAATTTTTTTCTCCTGTTTTTGTCCCCAATTAAAAATTCTATTGCTTTAAGAAGTCTTATTTAACCCCCATTTTTTAGTTGCTTTTTTTACACTAATATATTCCCCATATCTTTACTCCGGAGGGCCGTTTGCCGTGGCACAAAAAGGAGGAGAGGGGTCTGCCCGAGACTACCCCCGATAGGCTTGTGGAGAAATTGCGCCCCCTTTACTTTCGCAACCTCACCAGGGAAGTGCAACATTACCAAGAATTTTTCCAACTTTTCCAAACACTCTGCACTAGGGGGTCCGTTTTGTTTATGCAAGGCAAAGGGTTTCCCAATTCCCGGAGCATATTTAAAAGTTCATTTTTTTCCATTACACCCCCCGATCTCTAAAGTCAAAAAATCCTTCCCAACCTATCTAAAATTCACCCAATTTTTTTTTTCCTCAAAATATTTACATACATAATAAAAATATACATAAACAAATATACAACATATCATACTGGAAAACCGAACCCACATCCCCAATATCAAAAAGCTGAAAACAGAAATACTAACCCCAACCCCCCGAGACCGGTTCGGTGTCTCCAAGCCTTTCTTACCTTATCACTTCAAAACAAAACCAAGAGCTAATGTCAATCCAGTCCACCACCAGAATGAGGGGTCTCCCAGACCTAGGGCACCTGGGAAAAAGAACCCCCCCAGAGGGTGGAGCCCTGGAGGCCCTCAGTCTCTCGAACTCCGAGGCCACCAATCCAGGGCACCAAATTTCCAATCACCCTCTTCCCCGGGAAGGTTCCCCGGGGTCCAAAACCCAAGCACCGGGGGTGCCACACCCTGATACCACCACTATGCTAACTATGTAAAAGTGCACAGGTCCCCCGGCCCCTTGCTTCTGAGCACCCCCCCACATAAAGCCCGGGCCACTGGGGCAAGCCGATGGAACTCCCACCCTGTGATACCCTATATTAAAAGGGGGCATTGAAGTGGGATGTGCTCCAAACCCGGGGACATCCCCAAAACCCGGGCTCCAAATTCACATTACTCCTCAATATATTTTTTCCCCAGGGAACAGCACCAGCCCTTCCAAAAAATTCAAGGGGACCCTACTGATTTAAAAAGGGGTCGAAACCCCCCCTAAACCCCCCTGGGAAACCCCTGAGAGTCAAAGGCTCCGGAAAAGCTTGAAAAGACCCCTCACCAAGGGTTTTCGGCGAGAGTCCCACCCCGTCAATCCAGACCCCATTGACGGATGATTTTAGAGTCAGTGCAAGAAAACCCGGGAGATACCCGGTGGCGTGGGGAAAATCTTCACTCGACCTCCCCAACTCCCATTCCTGGAAGAAGGAACTGCAGCCATTCCCTGCGGGAGGCCCCCACGGAGGAGGAGGCCTTCTTTCCAGAGGCTCGCTATTTGGGTCTTAAAAAAGGTGTTGACCGGGAACACCACTGGTTAACCAGCCCTATCCCCCCCCACCTCCCGTGCGGTACGTCACATCACGCTTGACTACCACAACCTTTTTTTTCCCCCAAATAGCTGAAAAAAAAGGCGAGACCGTGGCCAGAGAAACCAACAAAAAGGCCCCCACTCCCCCAGGTAGGGGAATAAGGGGAAGTGGTTTTTGATCAGTTACCCTCCCCTTCCGGGGTCAAGGGACCACCCTTTCCACGGGCCCACCCTCTGATGTCATTATTCACCTGCTCTCCCAGTTTTTCGGGGGGAAATTTTGCCCTTGGGCCGAATTCAATCCCGGGGATCAAATTTGATTCCGGGGCACAGGGAGGGCACCCGGGAAGGTTGTGCGGGATCTATCTCCCAACCAGAGGCTTTCGCATTTCTCCCGGTGAACTAGACCCGGATGCCCCCGAAAGCCTCACTTTCTGACATAAACACACTCCGCCTCCCCAAAAGGGGAAACAAAAACGTGACTCATCCCAAACACCCCTTTAAGGGGAAACCGATGCCCGTAGGCTCTCTCCACCCCCCCAATGGTCCACCATCCAACCCCTTAAAAGGTGTCAATGGCAACACTAGAGCAAAGGCTGAGGGGAAAACCCTGACACACCCCGGGAGCCCACCCAAAAGGCTTGTAAAAAAGAAAGGTTTGATCCTCATGAAAACTTTTCCTCTCTCCACTGCTTTGGGACCATAGATTTTAATTTTTCAGCTTCCTGCCCTTCATGAAACATCCAGGTCAGACACCTCCCCATTTTGAGCTCGATAACCCCCCTGTTTTCTACTCTGGGGGTAAAAAGGACCCCACCCGCAAACGGCTCGGCTGCAAGAGACCATATAAGGGCCCGCCCCCATTCACTCCAGCCTTTCTGATTAATGACAATTGTCAACCGGGCTCTTGCAAAAACAAAAAAACACTTCAACCCAGCTGAAAAAATAAAAGGGCCGCATATCTAGCCTACGACTTAATCGGCAACATAAATACTTGCCAGTTCAACGGGGAGTGCCCCATCATGATACGAGCTTGAGACCCTTCTTCTTCCCTTTGCCCCTGCCCTCCTCTTCATCAGAAGCTTCTGGTTTTACCCTTTTTTGGGGGCTGACAGAGACATCCATCCCATACCTCCATCCCCCCCCCGGTGCTCTCTGTGCCCCCCACGGAAATTCTCTGTAACCCCCCATTGCCCTCCCTTTTTGCTTTTCTCCCCTGCTGCCCGGATTGCTGGGTTTTTCCCCTCCCCGGGAAACTTCTTGACCCCCCAGATTTTTTGGGGGGCTCCAAAAGAGGAGGCACCATTACCCCAAAGGCTCTCCCACATGCTCCTGTACACCCTCATCCTCAGAACCACCGGAGAGGTCGACAAGGGCACTGTTTTTTATTAAGAAATCGATCAGAGGGGGGTTTCCCCTCCTTCCTTTAGCCCCCACTTGGTTCAGTCAGGGGAATAAAAACGCCCAAACTCTAAAAAAATTTCAGCTTTGCCTGCCCTTTCTTCTTTTTCCCCTTTTTTCGAAACCCCCGTTTCTTTGTGGGGCCCTCCTCACTTTCCTTTTCCCTCGCCCTCTAGGAGGCTGCGGGGAGGGGGGCCCCTCCCTTTCCATCCTCTTGGCCTCCTCTTCTAGCTCACCCCCCCCAGGCCTCATTTTGGCAGCATTGGGGGCCACCTCAGGGTTTCAAGGTCGAGTCCCCCGGCAGGATCGCGGTCCCCCCCTCTCTCCTTTTGGCGTGCCTCCATACACCTCTTTTGCGCTGCTGACTTTCTCTTTCTTATCACTGGCCCCTCAACTCCTTCACCTCTACTGGTGTCCTCCCCGATGTCCCCTCCGATGTCCTCTGGCCCTGCACTCTCTACCATCCACCGGGAGGACACCGTATTGGCAAAGGACAAGGGGCGGCAGCTAAACGGATGACCAAATCCCACACAGAGACAGCGAATCCTCCCACACGTGCAGCTAGGTCCCCCGTCTCCCCACACAGACCACACCCGCCCCTACACGGCGCAAAGTGTGGGGTCCTGCATCAGGGGCAAAGTTTTGGGCTGCCCCGGAGAAGACCGGTTTTCTGTCACCCCCAAGAAAGTGGAAATGGGATTTTGGGTGATGGTGTTACCTGAGACCCCTTTTGGACCATGAAGGTCCACCCCCGACCAAATGCCGTGCTCAAACCCTGTTCTTTTAATGGGGGAAATGGGGGCCCCTCATAGCTATTGAGCCAGGTCATGAGTCCATACTAGAGATAGACTCTTTTCTGTAAGGACGTCACTCTCTTAATGTTATTTTGGCGGGGGATTTCCTAACAGCAAAACCCCCCCCCGGGAAAATCTGCTTCACCCGTAGCGGGACCAGAAGAGCTTTAGGCCCTCAGCCCCCGAAGCCACATCAAAAAAGGGGGTCCCAAAAGGGGGGTCAGGGCAAAGAGTCCACGCCCCGAACTCCACCCCAAAGAGAAGCTCACTAAAAAAATAATCTTTGCCATGCCCCTCATCCCTTTTCCCACTAGGAGACGGACCCCCGTTTTTTTCCTGGGTACTCCCTGCCTGGGCTGTAGGGGGCTGGCTCCTTTTCCCCCCCCTGTCCTTTGATCTCGGGAAAGGGTGAAGTCCATTCCTCATCCAATCCCCCCAAAAAAGGGCAGGGGGAAAAATCCCCCCCCTCTACTGGGGGGGGACCAAACTCCCAACCTTCTTAGAGCCTCCCGGAAGCGGGTGGCTGATCCCCTAACTCCCCGCAACCCGTGGGGAGCTTGGGGAAACCCCAACCCTTCCAGCCTTCACACTGGCATAACTTTTTTTTCCTGCCCCCCCCCCCCCGGTGCCCCCGAGGTCAGGGGACAGGTCGACCGGGGGGGGGGAGGGGGGGCCCCAGCCCCCCTCCCCACCCTTTCCCCCCCCCAACATCCTTAGGTTTTGGGCTGCTTCTTTCCACCCTTTTCTCCTTCATTCACTATTTCCATTTCTTCCCCCTCCCCCTTAGTACCTGCATCTGCTCCTACATTCGTTCATCCATTCCTGCTTCCTGGATCCCTTCCCAACCCGCCACTCATTCTTGCTTTCCCTCCCGGTCCCCCAAACTCATCATCCCTCAAACCAACATTTTTCTCCTTCACATTTCCGTCTCCTTTCCCCTGCACATTCATTTTTTTCATTCTCCCCCCCTCCACTTTTACTCCATCTTTTTTCCCCCCCTTCCACATCCAATTCCCCTCATTTTTTCCCCCCCTTCCACCTCCTATTGTTGTTACCCCCCTTTTTATCACTCCACTCATCCCCTCTTTCCTCGCTCTCGGACCCCGGCCTTTCCACATCCATTTTTTTCTATATTCTCCAGTCATTTCATTTAGGGGGGCACGCCCCGCCTATAGGGGGCCCGTTTTTGTTCCCCCTTCCCTTGCCTGCAGGGGGGGCCTGTTTTTCAGGAATTTCTTCCTGGTCCTTTGCCCTCAAACCTTCACTGTTGGGCCCTTTGGCCCCCACTCCATCTTTCTCACCCTGACATTTTTTTTTCCCGGTTGGCTACACGGGGAATGTTACCATCTTGTCTGGAACCTTACTCTCCCCCGCTAGCTTGACTCGTTCCCACTTCAGCTAAAGGTCAGGAAGGTTTACGGGGGGTGCTGCCGGGAATCCCATCCTGCCCCCTCAGTGCCTCGATCGACTGAGCTGGGGAAACCCCCCGGAAAGGGCCCAAAAATCAGCTGATCACCTCAACCCTGTGACGCCTGCTTTCCCGCTTTCCTTTCCCTTTTAAGGGGTCTCCCAAGGGGAAGGGTGGGAGGTTTTACGGGACTCCAGCTGGGCGATTTTCTCCCTCTCCTCCCAGGGCCCGGGTTTCCATTTCAAGTCGAATCTATTGATTTTTGGCGAGACACCTGATGTGTGGGGGTCCCGCGCGGGTCCTGGGGCGACACCTGGGGGAGGTTGAGGGCCGAGATGCTCCCCCGGCCTATCCATCCCCTACCCTCCTCCTTCACTCCTTGCTCCCCTTCACTCCTTGAAACCCATCAGTTGGGGCCCGTTTCCCTGGAATCCAACTATTCAGGAATATTAGTTTTACTCCCCCTTCTCCAGGTATTCCAGTCTTCCCTCACCTCCTCATCTCTTTATTAACTCCTTTTTTTTTTTATGGATCATTCTTGGAGGATTTTTTTTTCCCGTATGCGCTCCTGCAGCAGACATCTCCTTCCCGCGTCCTCAAAACCCATGATAGGGTTTCAATCTGGGAGCCAAAAAATGTTGGGGGGCTCCCCCCGGGTCGCCCACCAACCCCCCCCCCTCCCTCTTCGAACAAAGTCACTGTCCCCGTTTTGGGTTGGATGTACAGCCCTTTTTTTGACTGCTGCTTTGGGTGCTGCTTCCTGGGTGTGGCTTTTGCTTTTTCCTGTATCCCTTCTGCTTCTCAAAGGGTAGCTGGGGGGGATGCGGCAGTATTTTTTCCCTTTTTGTCACCTTTTTGGGTGCTTTTTTTCTTGCTGGAGAAAGAGGGGGGTTCATTGCTGCACCCCCCCCCTTCCCCCCCTCCCCTCCTCCCTGATGAGTCACACCCTTTTTGGGCCCGATTCTCCCCTCCTCCCCCTCCCGCAAAGCCTGCAGGGGATGGGGGCTTGGGCTTCTCCTGGGCGGGCTGCAGGAGACTTTTTTTCCTCTTACCTTCTACCCTTTGCAGGGAAACAGAGTTTGCTGACTGCACAGGTCCCCACTCTTTCCCGGGGGGGACAGGGGCGCTGAAGCTTTATCTCACTGCTGCCCTCCCCTCACCTGTTCTCTTCTGCTTTTTGCTGCTGTTACAAAGCTGCCACGGGGTGGGAAACTAAACCTAGTTTTCATCCTGTATTATCCCCAAGCCGCCACTAATTTTTCGGTGCAGTCACTTTTACATACATTTTCTTTTTCCGTACTGACCTAGTTTCATCCTGTATTATCTCCAAGCTGCCTCTTATTTCTTAAGTCATTCACTTATCAAATTGAAAACACTCCCCTTGCACGGGTGGATCCTGCTTTTTATCCTTTAAATGTATATATCTGCCCGGATCCCCACAAGATCCCCACAAGAAAACAAAGTTTTTTTTTTTCCCCCTTTAATATCTATTTACTGTTGAAAACTCAAAGGGGCGCCCATGTTTTAAAAGGGGGCTTTTTTTTTTTTAATGAAAGACTGCCCCCCTCCCGGGCCCGAATCCCGCTGGGGGGAACGCAGCTTTTGGGCATTTTTGGGCTGGGGCCCCCGCATGAAGGGGGGGGCCCAGGGCGGGCAGGGGGGCATGGGGAAAAGGCCCCTTTCCCGGGGGCCCAGCCCGGGGCGGGGCTCGTATAGCCCCGAGGGATGTCCCCAATCGCGGCCGAAAAAATCGCGGCGCTCGGCAGCCCACGGGCCCCAAACCCCGGGGTTTTTTGGGTCTAAATCCCCCGGGCCAAAAGGCAAAAGTGAAGCAGGATCGGAACATGCGAGGAAGCGGTTCGAAGAACGCGACAAATCTCGGCGCCCGTTTCCGTGCAGCAAAATTGTTGATTCCAAAAAATCCCCTTTTTAATAAAGGGGGAAAAACAGTGTCAAAAAGAGCTGAATGTACAAAAAAACACAAAAAAAAAAAAAAAAAAACATTTTCCCAAGCCCTTAAACGGAAACAAATAAAGAAATATGATTTTTGGAAAATTTGGGCCCGGGAAATACAAAATTTTCAAATTCTGAAACCTTTTTCTCTTTGGGTCGGAAAAAACCACCAATCAAATAAGGGCCCCAAAATTTCCCCATTCTATCCTATGGAGGAGGTTTGGGCCCAAATTCGAATCCCGGGGGGAAAATCAAAAAAAAAAAAAAAAACCAAAAAAGAGCGATTGGCTAAAGCACGGGACCCTTGGGCTATCCCACCCCCAAATCAGGCGCGAGCTACCCCCATTAAAGCCCAAAGGGAAAGGGGGGGGGCCCCCACTAAAATTTTCCCGGCCTCCGCCGTGCGGCAAAAGTATTAAAAAAAAAAATATATTTTTTTAAGTGAAATCCATGATCAGATAAAGAGCAAAAAATTGTATAAAAATAAAGCATTTAAAAACCCGAACAACGCTTTGGGCGCCGAGACCGGCCTACATGGGAAAATTGCAATAAGAAAAATTCCCGGGGAAAAATAAAAAATTCAAATTTTTTAAGGGCAAATTCTCATTGGTGGGCATAAAAAAAAGCCAATCAGAATAGGAGGGGACAATGTCCCCATTCTATCCTAGGGAGGAGAATTGCCCAAATCAAAATAGGAACAAAAAACCCCAAAAATTCTAGCCAGGGAAAAAAAGGCCCAATCTTTAATTCAAAGGGGGGAAACAGTTAAAAATACAGAAAAAAGGCAAAAACCCGGCTGTTTGGGTTTGAAGCAGGGGGGCTCGCCAGCTTGGGCCCAATAAAGGGCGCAACTACTTTCCATGGGTTTTCTTTTGGGGAAAAAAATTTCTAAAGCGCCGCTCTGTACTGGCTAATTTCAAAGAGCCGCCGAATTTTGGGACCAATGGGAGAGCAAAGCGACGTTTCCTATGGGTTTTGAAAACCAATCTGAAATAAAACTGTAAAAAGGCCGAAAATCACATTATAACACAACAAAAGGGCCACAAGTTTTTTTTCAGGATTTTTTATAAAAAGGGGAACCCTTTAAAAAGTGGCTACAAAAAAATAAAATTAATTTTCCCAAAAAATCTTTTTTTAAATTTTTCTTTTTTTTCGTTAGCCAAAGGGATCAATATATGCGTGCATCGAAAAAAAAAGAAATAAAAAAGGTTTTTGGGGGAAATTAATATTTTTTTTTCGTTACCCACATATTAGGAAATTCCTTTTATATACCATCGTGACAATTTTAGTTAGTGTTAAAAATTGATTTCGCCATAAAACAGTTTAAATTTCAGATTGCTTTAAAAAACCCCATAGGACGTCCGCTCGCTCTCCCATTGGTCAAAATTTTACGCAGCTTTTTGGAAATTAGCCAATCACAGAGCGCGCTAAAAATTTTTTTTCCCCATAAAAACTCAAAAAAAAAAAATTGAAAATTCCCCGGGCCCCTCTGATTGGCTAAGCTGGACGGGGCCCCCGCTGCTTAAACCAATCAGCTCGTTTCTCCCTTTTTACTGTATTTTAAAACTGTCCCCCCTTTTTGAATATTTTGGTTTCCCAATTTTTCTCCAAGGCTAGAAGGGGGGTTTTGGTCGCCCCCAAATTCGTTTGGGCCCAAAACCTCCTCCTTAGGCTAAAATGGGGGCTTTGTCGCTCCTTTTCTGATGGGGGGGTTTAAAGCCGCCCAAATGAAAATAGGTTTCAGGTTTTAAATACTGTTTTTCCCGGGAAATTTTCCCAAATTCATATTTTTGAAAATTTTTCCGTTCCCCGGAGGGGGGGAAAAGGGTAAATTTTATTTTTTAAAAAAAAGTGTATTTTGTACTTCACCCCCTTTTGACACTGTTTTCCGCCTTTAAAAAGGGCCGATTTTTTGGGGGAACAATCACCACCCGGCTCCCGGGGGGGGAGGGGAGCGCCGGACTTCTGTCGCGACCCTTCGATCCGCTTCCTCGCATTTTCCGGGCCTGCTTCATTTCGCCTCGAGGGAGGATTTTAGACCCAAAAAATGTAGAACCCTTTATAAAGGGGGATTTTTGCTTCAAAACTCCCGCAACCGACTCGGGGAAGATTTCCCCGCCCCCCCCACCCTGCCTCGCACCCGGAAAAGATTCTCCCCGCAGTCCCGCCCCGGCCCTAACCCCCGCACTGCCCCCCCACACACGGCCGAAGCGGGGGGAAATTTTTTTCCCGAAGTAAGAGGCATTTCCCCGGGGACGGTGAAGCATTAGGCCAGCGCCGAAAACAGCCCCCAATGTCCCCGCCCCTTTCGCCCAACGCGGGGCAAAGGCCCCGGGGGACTTTTCCCATGATAGAGGAGAGCGCCCCCCCGGGCCGCGACATAAACAGGCGCAGTTTTCTGTGGGAAAAAACTGGCGGAAAAACGGCGCCCAAACCTGGCCGGGATTCATACATGGGCCCTAAAAATTTTGGCCTCCAGACACCCTTTTTCTAAAGGTAAAGCCCTTCTCAACTGAATTGCTTAGTGGATTCTGTTCTTCCATTAGAAATTCTATTTAATGATCCCCACAACAATTTTTTTTCCTTTTCTTCCCTACGTTTTAAACCAAAGGGCTTTTTTTGGGGGCCCCTCCAAAACCTTTCCCCTTAAAGGTGGGGGTCCCCTTCTCTGCTAAATATTTCTTTTTCTTCCGGGGACCCCGCGTTTTCCATTATTTTAATTTCCCTTTCCCTATGATCTCGAATAGTAAAATTACTTTAAAACCCCGCACATTTTTCCATTTTAACTCTAAGAAATTTGGTCTTTTTGGCCGCCTTTTTTAATGCGGCAAACATGGGGGAGTTTCCCGGGGCGCCCACAAAAAACACCGTAATATTAGACACTTTTAAGAATGTTCGACGGCAAACGACACATTTTTTCCCTCGAACACCCAAACCCCAAGTTTAAATTTTGATAGTTTGTAAAGCCGAAAAAAGCCCAAAAACGCCCAAACAATTCACCCCTTTTCCCCTATAGGTTTACCCAAAGGGAAAGTAAAAACCCCCGCCAGAGGAAAAAGGGCCAAAATTGTCCCCATTTTGGGGAAAAAATTTCCTTCCCAAAACTTTTTACTAGAAAAATAAAAAAAATAGTTTTTTTACAATTATAAAACTATAAAAAATTTAAAATTTAAATAAAAAAAAATTTAAATTAAAAATATTTTAAAACCCCAAAAATAAAAAAAAAAAATCTTTTATAAAATTTTTTTAAAATGAAAAAAAATCTAGAAAAAATTAAAAATTTAAAAATAATATAAATTTAAATTAAACCAATGCCCATCCCATAAACCCCGTTCCCCAAGCCCCGTTATTTTACAGATTCACCGCTCTTATCATGATTACAGACACCCCCACCAGGATAAAAATAAAAGGGAAACCCATTAGAAATAAAATTTGTCAGTGAATAAAAACTATGGCATTGAGATGCATGGCGCACAAAAAAGGTCTCAGCAAGACCTGTCTGGGGCCGGCTTTTCCCCCGAATTGAAAAAAGGCTGAACCCCCGATTAACTTTTTTCTGAACAGAAAATTAACAAACTGAATAAAAGAAACGAAAAAAAAATATTTTGAAAAATTTTTACTAAATAAAAAAAAAAAAAAATTTTAAAATTTTCCAAAAAAATTTTTCTATTAACAAAGTACATTTGAATTAGAAAAGCAAATCCTTAAACCGGGTTTTTAGCCGCCATTGTTAAAATTCTGCTTTCATTTAAACATTTTTGGGCCATCAAAGTACCGCGGCGCGCTAAACATACACGGGACAAAACCCCCTTTTAACCTTAGGCGCCATTTAAAGAAACCCCCCATTCCCACTTTCATGTATTCAGATGATTTTACACTGAAAAGAAGCGCAATCAAAGGCCCCGGAGGTTCCCAAATTCATACAATTTGACCAAAAATTTTTCATCCTCTTTAAAACGGGAAAAACCCTTTAAACCCCAAATATAAAATGAGGAAAAATAAGCACGAACTAAATTATTAAAAAAAAAAATTTAAAAAAGGACATAAAAAGGAGATAAAAAAATTTTTTTTGGACCAGCGTTTTTGCTAAGCAAAAGCTTCCTCAGGTCCTTTGGAAACGCTGCTAGTAGAAAAAGCGGGTCCCCTATACTTTTTATTTTCCGTTAGTCCTAATTAAAAGTTCACTTGCTTTAAGAAGTCTTTTTTACCCCCATTTTGTAAGTTGCCCTTTTTTTTCCGCACTAAATAATTTCCCCAAAACTTTACCTCCAGCCCGTTTGCAGTGGCACAGACCGGAGGGGAAGGGGGCTGCAGAGGGCCCCCACCGGGGAAAGGGTTGGGAAGTTGCGCCTCCCCGACTTGGGGCCCAAAATCACCAGGTTTAAAAACAGCATTGACCAAGGGAAATTTTCCATCTGGTTCCAAAAAACTCTTTCACTAGGGGCGGGCCCCGTTTTTTTTTTTATGCAGGGACGGGTTTTTATTTTTGGTGCTATGGCCCCCGGGAAAGTTCCACAGTCCTTCCCCGGGTCCCTTTCAGTAAAAAAACCATTTCTTTGTTTATGTAGAAACGTTCTTTCCTCATGGCTAGAGTTGTTACCACCTTTGATTTCTGATACAGTCCCTGGGGCAGGGGCGTTGCTAGGGCCCCAAAACATCCGGGGCTCGTGCCCTTTAGTTTTTTCTGAGTAGGGCTAGGGTTCACATGGAATATTTTTGTGTCTCATTGTGAACTGTGGATGTATTTAGTTACATAAAAGAACAACCTTTGTATGTAGTCTCCAGAGAAATATAAGTGAGTACATTGCAGTATACATTAGTGACTTACAGGAGACGTCTCTGAAGAGTGTACTCTTTCTCTTACTACTCCATCTGTCCCAGGACGCCATGACGACTTCTAACCGGTCCACTAACTCTTCACTGTAAAATTTACAAAACAAATAACTTAGATACTCCTCAATTTTATCAGGCATTTCTCTACAATTTCCTACTCTATAGCAAAATCCGCCAATCTTTAGGTGCCTCCAAATGTAATAATAACCCCCCCTTGAGTAAATATTTGGCCCCGTATAAGCCAGGTAGTAGCCCACTGAGTGCAAGTTGTAGCCCCTTTTTAGCCAAGTAGTTGCCTCCTCTAGTCCAGGCTATAGCCCTCTAGCCAGGTTACTCGCCCACTGTAGCTAGGTTACTGCCACTTTAGGCAGTAATATGCCCCCTGTAGCCATGTTACTGCCCCCTGTAGCCAGTAATATGCTCCTTGTAAGTCAGTTATTAGTCCCTTTGTAGCCAGGTTACTGCCCCCCTATTACAAGCCAGTAATTATGCCCCCCTTAGCCAGATACATATGCCACTTGAGCAGTAATATGCCTTCTTTGCAGTAACATGCCCCAATTATCAGGGTATACTCACCCTTAGACCACATAATATGCCCCCAATAGCCACATAATATGCCCCCCGTGTAAGCCAGTGATATGTCCCCTCTGTAGCCATGTAATGCCCCCATGTAGCCAGTGATAATGCCCCCCTTGTTACCAGTGATATTCTCCCATGTAGCCAGTGATATTCCCCTCTGTAGCCAGTGAATGCCCCACCTGTAGTCAGTGATGTCCCCCTCCTCTGAAGTCCCAGCTATATGCCCCTGTAGCCAGTGAATATGCCCCCCCTGTAGCCATTGAATGGCCGCCTGTAACCAGTGATATCCCCTGCGCTTGATAGCCAGCTTGATAATGCGCCGACCTTGTAGCCAGTGATATGCCCCCTGTTAAGCCCAGTGATATTGACTCTCCCTGTAGCCAGTGATATGCCCCCTGTAACCAGTGAATGCCCCTCCTGTAGCCATTGATATGCCCCTCCTGTAGCCCAGTGATATGCCCCCTGTAGCCAGTGATATCCTCCCCTGTACCAGTGCTATGCCCTCTGATAGCCTGTGATATGCCCCTCCTGTGCCAGGATATGCCACTGTAGCCAGTGATATGCCCCCACCTGTAGCCAGTGATATGCCCCTCTGTATCCAGTGATGGGTGCCCCCTGTAGCCCAGTGATATGCCCTCCTGTATCCAGTGATATGAAGCCCCTCTGTAGACATGGTGATATGCCCTCTTATCCAGTGATATGACCCTCTGTACCGAGTGATAAGCCCCCTGTACCAGTGATATCCCCTCTTAGCCAGTGATATGCCCCCCTGATTAGTCCATGAGTATCCCCTCCTGAAGCCAGTAATATGCCCCCTAGTAGCCGTGAATATGCCCCCCCCTGTAGCCAGTGATATGCCCGCTGTAGCCAGTGATATGCCCACCCCCCCTGTAGCCAGTGATATGCCCCTCTATAGCCAGTGATATGCCACTCTGTAGCCGGTGATATGCCCCCCCCTGTAGCCAGTGATATGCCCCCCTGGAGCCAGTGATATGCCCCTATGTAGCCAGTGATGATGCCCCCTGTACCATTGATATGCCCCCCTGTAACCAGTGATATGCCCGCTGTAGCCAGTGAGTATGCCTACCCCCCCCTGTAGCCAATGATATGCCCGAGCGAGGGGGAACTGTAGTCCAGTGATAGGTGGCCCCCCTGCTGTAGCCTGATGATGCCCCTCGTGCCGCGGTCCAGTATCCCTGGAGGATATGGGCCCCACAGAAGCCATAGGTAAGGAATGTCTGGGCGTACTGTAGCCGCGTGAAAACCCCCGGATGTGACCCAGGGAAGGCCTAGTTATGTGGCATGTCCTCTGGTACGCCCTATCGTTCGCATTTAAGGTATTTTTTCATCCCACTAATCCATTAGTCATTGCCGCCTCAGTGAAGCCATGTTCTACACCCCGGGGTCGAGGTCATGTCCTGCTTCCATATGATATGCCCCCCTATAGCCAGAGATGAACCCCCTCAGAAAGCCATTATAATGCCGCCCTGGTAGCCAAGGTGGGATAGGCCCCCTAGGTTGGTGGGTGTGCCCGGAGGGAGGGGGGGTTGGGGTGCCGTCGAGCAGTAATCCAATGAATATGATGCCCCCTCTTTAATCCAGTAGATAATTGCCCCTCTGTAGGGCAGTGTGATATGCCGCCCCGTCCCGGCTTGGTAGCCAGTTACATAAGAGATCGCATCCCTGTAGGCCCGTGAAAAGCCACCACGTTAAAGCCAGATCATGTGCGGCCCGCCCATGAACCTTTCCAGAGAAAAGCCCCTCCTGTAATGGGGGGGTGCCGAGGAATTAGGTGGCATCCACGGCCGGCTTGACAGCCATGTTGAAATCCCCCCTGTTATACCAGTGATAAGCCCCCGCCATAAGCCAGTGATATGCCCCCCAGTATCCAGTTATATGCTCCCCTGTAGCCAGTGATTATGCACCCTGCGGTGTTGTGGTGCGTCCGTATCCGATTATTAGATATGCCCTCGCCTGTTTGTGGGTAGGGGGGGGGGCCTAATAAAAACAAAATTAAGAAAACCACTCTACCTCTGACACGGTCCGTCGCGGTGCCCTTTTCGCTGCACTTGAGCAGGCGTGTGGTAAGCAGCGTGAAGGTGCGATCTACTTCAACTTACACCGGTGGGGGCCTCGCGGTTGGGCACCGGGGAGGGACCTCCTTGGCCGGTTAGTAGCTGGCTAGTGGCCATAGGAGGATCCCAGGGCGGTGGGCTGCATGTGTGGTTAAGAAAGAGTGAGTGCTGGATCACTCCCCCTGCGCTGCCATACGGGGGGTATATCCATGGGATGACTCCCATGATGGCTTCCTGTCGCTAAGCCCGACCTGCCATGCCAGCCTCCGGAGCTCAGACGGAGCCCGTGGTTGGGGGTATGCGCGCTGGTTCAAGCGGGCCGATGTCAGACAGCTCACGGGCGACGGGGTGCCGGCCGCCCGCAAGTAGAATAGAGCTTCGTGCGGTTACCACGTTCAGTCAGCCATGCGTGCCTACGAACAGGGAGTAATCGTGTGGGGGGTCGACATGCGAGGATATACCAACAATGGGTCTCGTTGCGACCCCACACGCACTGCCAAGCGACAGCCGTTCAGCATGTCCTTGGAAAAAAATAGGATCCTTGGAGAGAGATCACGATATTATTAGCCGTTTATTACCAAGGCCTGACACTCTTTTCCCACCAACCCCCCATTGACCCTCCCCGTTGAACGACTGACCAGTCCTAAATAATTCCGAGTTGCTCATATGGTTTTCACACATCGATTTGTCCCCCCCAACAACCACGCCACCAACTGCATCTTTGGCCTTCACTGACCCTTTAGTACTGGGAGTACAGTTACCGAACATTACCTTCGGCGCTCGGTCTACTAGTGTGGCCATCGTGTTTGTTGACGCAATTGGAGTGTCGATGTGGTTATTTGTTTGAGAAAGGTGTGTGACAAGCGGGATGCTATGTTTATCCCAGTGATCATGTCCTTTGTTTCGTGGGTCTCCTACGCTAGACTGGGGCGCCCCGAAAGTCCCTATCAAACTCTGGCAGTCCGGCTCCTGTGAGTCGAGCCGCGCCTCCTATCTCTAGCCCGGGAAGCCTGGTCGTCGCCATACTTAATTTTGGGGCACAGGTGAACCAGCCTTAAATTCACTAATTGGTCACTCCTCCCCATTTGATTACGTCCTAACTTCGCATTTCACAACGAACTCCTATCTCTACAGACACCCTGCTCCCATGCAAGATTAACGGATTATTAGTTCTTGTTCCCCCAAGTACTCACAGTCTCCGTAGTTTAAACCAACATCGAATATCCATACCCTTGTCTCTCATAATAATACAACCCTATTCCCTTCTTTGAATCCTACTCACACCCCCCTGATTCCGCTGAACTGTTTCCACCAGCTGCTTTTGGTCTCACACACCTACCCGCTTTCAAACTAATTTTCACTCTCTGCTCCCATAACAAATGATACCAAATATACAGCGTGTCGCCGAGCCCCTGCCATTGAATCCCCTCCGGCATATGCACTGAATACAGTGAGCCCCGTTTCGCTCTTCTGTAGGGTTTGTGTGGGTGGTAGGGTTTATATGGGAGGTTCGGTAGGTAGCTTTTGAGACCCTCCCCTACTGGCTCACAGGACTATAAATCTTGCCCACCTCATACACAAATTAATATCACCCAAAAAGAGGTGAGTGGTAGGTCTTTGGGCCGTTGGCCACGCACTTCACAACCGTGTCGTGATTATTGAGGACTGGCAAAACTGTTGTGCACAACAAGGGAGGGTTTGCGGGGGGTGCGAAGTTCCTGCTGGGAATACAAATACACATAACGAATATCAGGCAAGCACACAAAATTAGAATACTGTTTGAAATAATAAAAAGCCACAAAAGTTTTTTGAGTTCTTATTATCACAACATTTTGCTTAAGCAACTGCTTAAGCCCACCATCGACTTCAACGAGACCTCAAATGCAGTGGTCCTACACATTTTGGCTGGAACAGCCAAACTAAGTTACAAAGTGTTTTACCTGAGCCTCAGTTGTCTGTAGTGGAGACTAGAAAGTGCAAAATCTTAGTGACGCCTTCCTCAGTAGAACATTGTCCAGACATTGTCTATGTTACTACCTAATGTCGCAGTATAATCTGACGTTTGGGACGACAAAATGTCATACACGGTCCCAAAATAATCTGTAGAAAATGTGGCAGAAAAGAACGTCCAGACAATAATGAAGTTATTTTCTTCTGCTTTGATGCTGAGTGCATTCTTATTGGGCACATTCTGCTGCTTCTGTGTCTTCTTCATGCCATGCGGACTAGAGACATAGTTGAACAGATCTGTGATCCTTGTAGCCAGACCCCTCTGGTGATGGATCTGCAGCAAGCCCCTGTGACTCTATAGACCGACCTATCTGGGCCCAGCATCTTCTTGATGTCACCACCACATCCTGAAAGCCGTCTTATCGTGGGTCACCTTTTATTTTAGGAACATGTTTGTAACTGTTTTTATGACTAGTTTTTTCACTAGTTTCCTGCCGCAAGCTGATACAGAGAAAACATATCACCCCCATCACTGGTGATCACCTGCACCTTATCATTAGAGATCATGTCACTTTCTCTGGTGTGGGCCACAGCACGCCCTCCAAGGATTTTTGTTGATGTTCGCCAGTCTTGTCCCTTGTGCAGTAAGACGAAGAGAAAGATTTTTGCCATCGCCGCACCCCGAGCCCAGTCGCTTTTACATTGGCACAGTGTCAGGGGGGCGCGTCCCTGCAGACAATTAACCTTAATTGTCTTAAATTATTTTGAGGGGATAATTAAAGAAAAGAAGGAGGTTTGTTATCATGATGTTTTTTTCTGCTATTCATCGGCAGTAAGTGCTGTGCTTCCAATACTATGACGCGGTCATTATCAAGGGACCTGAACCAAATATATATATATTGTAATTGTACAGACGACGGCAGTGTACTGCACGATGAATGGCAGAAAAACATATAATCCGACAAAGGCGGAATTGTGCTTTCTTTCCATTAATTCATCGATCGAAACTTATTATCATTGTTGGTCATTATTACCAAAGTACCAGAACCGTAGACTTCTATATGATAGTTTTCAAGTACCGTGGATAGTATACTAAATGGAGTGTGTAGCAGAGGAAGAGAGATAGATCCATGTTATCTAATTTATTAAAATCTATTCTAACTGTCTGTCTTCCATCTCATATCTATCTATCTAACTATCCATCTAACTATCCATTTCTATTCTATCTATCTATCACTATCTATCTCATATCTATCTATCTATCCTATCTATCTATCTATCTATCTATCTTTCCATCTATCTTATTCTCAATATCCTATCTATCTATCTATCTATCTCATATCTATCTAATCCATCAATCTAATATCTATCTATCTATAATCTATCTATCTCATACTATCTATCTCATATCTATCTCATATCTATCTGACCATCTCATATCTATCTGATCTATCATATCGATCTATCATATCTATCTATCTATCTATCTTCATATCTATCTATCTATCTATCTATCTATCTCATATCTATCATCTATCTATCTACTATAGTATCTAGTCTCATATCTTATCCATCTATCTCATATCTAATCCATCTATCTGGTCTGTCTATCTATTCTGATCTAACCCCCCATTCAATCTATCTCATATCTATCCATCATATCTCATATCTATCTATCTATCAATCTATCTATCTATCTATCTGTCTGTCTGTCTATCTGTCTATCAATCTAGAGAATGCAAGGGGAAAGCGTGGAGCCAGCGCACTTCGGAAAAGATATCAATCCCTCGCGGGTAAGTAAAAGAACTGGCTATCTTTATTATTAAAAGCACAATGGTTTTTATATACCACAAACATCTGTCAATCAAAGTGAAACGGCCGGATGCTGCTTTGAGGAATAGTGTGAATGGAAAGAAGACGTGTCAATCGATTTCTGTCCTTCTATCTAAATGAATACAACTACGGACTCTTAGAATACATTTAACAATTAAACATCTGTAAATATCGTTACACTAAAATCTGTTAAATATACAACTAGCACTTAAAATATGGTTTAACACAGAAAAAAGGCTCCTAACTTTGACATTTTGATAGGTTAAAGTATGAAAACTGTTGAATATAAACAAAGAGCTGGTTAGCCGACGTAAGCTTGAGTGTAACATATTCCTCAATAAGTCAGCATCCGGACTGACAGCCGTTCACTTTGATTGACAGATGTCTTCAACCAAGGACACTGGCTAGGCTATGTTTTAATGCCTCAGACGCAAGTTCAACCATAATCAGAGACAATGTTCTTAGAGTAACACTAATTGGATTATGACCGTTAAGTTTTGCCTATTTAAACAGCACGCTAGTACAACAATTGTATGCTTCTGAAGAAGCGCGGGTGTTCCGCGCGAAACGCGTCAAGCTTTGTTTTATCTTTTGTTTTAAATGCATGGTGCTAAAAACCCATTGTGCTTTTAATAATAAAGATAGCTGTTATTTTTACTTACTCGCGAGGGATTGATATCTCTTCTGAGTGCAGTCGCGGATCCCCGGCGTTCCCCTTGAACGGGGCTGCATTCACCTACATTACATCTCACAGTGCTAAGCCAGGCACATTGAGACTCTTTTGACAGTAGATCCCGCTAGACCGGTGATTAAGGGCGACTGGCAATAACAGCCCTTGCAAACTCTATGAGTGTTGTGCCTTCTATTTGGCAGACATCTTCAAAGGAGTGAGCACGCTCTTAGACATATTATTTTCTACTTCAAATAATACGAATTTACACTATTGTGCGCCCCCTATTTTTTCTTTTTTCTGTCTATCAATCTATGTATCTGTCTCCTATCTATCGATATCTATCTATCTGTCTATCTATCTACCTCATATCTATCTATCTATCTATCTATCTATCTCATATCTATCTATCTATCTATCTAATATCTATCTATCTATCTATCTAATCTATCTGATTCTATCTATCTACCTATATCTATCTATCTATCTATCTATCTATCTATCTATCTATCTATCTATCTCATATCTATCTATATAACTCATATCTAACTTATCTAACTAATATCATCGTATCTATATACGGTATCTATCTCATATCTACATCTAACTATCTATCTATCTACCTATCTATCTATCTATCTATCTATCTACGGTATCTATTTTATATCTATCTACCTCATATCTATCTATCTATCTATCTCATATCTATCTATCTATCTAATATCTATCTATCTATATACGGTATCTATCTCATATCTATCTATCTATCTATCTATCTATCTATCTATCTATCTATCTATCTATCTAATCTCATATCTATCTATCTTACTATACCATATCTATCTAACTCTCTATCCATCCCATATCTATCTATCTATCTATCTATCTATCTATCTATCTATCTATCTATCTATCCTTCTATCCCATATATATATCTCTCTATCCATATCTATCTATCTATCTATCTATCTATCTATCTATCCGTTCCATATCTATCTATCCATCTATCTATCCGTTCCATATCTATCTATCTATTTTACATTCGCTTGCGCTGTTGATTTAAGTAAAGCTTGTTGAATGGTTAGTGACTACCTGCAGATCCTCTGATGGGCGCTTTCCCTTTAAATCACGCACAGTCCATTCTATGCTGTATCAGATCTCAGTATACATCTATACATAGTTGATAGTGTATTGGTAGCAGTGCAGTAAATAAGCCGCAGCTGATCTATGGCCCTGCCGCATAAATCCGCTCATTCAGGCTGATTATAAACACATTTTCTTTAGAACACATATACTGGGGCCATAAAACACCCGCTCTCCGCTCTTAATTCATTTTTATCTCTTTGGAGGCAAACATTATAAATTAACTATAAATGGAGCTGCTGGTGTCTGGAGTTCGCTGAGTTTTTAACAGGAGTGTAAAATATTTCCACCCTCGCTCGGCTCTCCATGCACATGGAGTGGGGGGGGTCCTGTTGTTTCATGGCGGCGCATGGCGGGCGCTGACAGATGATGATACAGGAAACAACAAGTCACATCGTCCTTATTTATATAGAGACAAATCTCAAAATACGAAACAAGTGAAGAAATGAGGCCAAACCCAGGATCGTGCTCAGTGCATTAGATCCTCCACTGTTGGTTTTCAGCAAATATCTGATTGGTTCTTGAGAAAAGTTATCGGGAATCGTGAACTGATAGAGGGAAGGACGGACACCAGGTCCAGAATCCTGTCCAGTATCCAGAGCTACAAAACAAAGTCTCAGTGTAAAGTGCGCCTGAAAGTATGATCCTCTCAAAAATCTGGCGTCAGGTACAGCCATTCGCATGGTAAACATACTGCACTGCTAGCAAAGTGCATGTTGCCGTTTATAATGTGCCATTGGCAACAAATCGGCAGCACATAGGCAATATCATTATATGAATGTTAATACATAATCCTTCAAAAACAGACATATGTACTTGTAAACAAATCTTCTATATTTATTGATAAATGTAGAAAAAGAATAAAATTCTAAAAGACATATACTTTTGTATCCCGTTAGTATCTGGAATCCGCAGTGAATATCTCTTAGTCCAACAGATTATACTTATGTTTCCAATTATCCATAGTATAGGCGTAAGCAGTAAGACAGGTAGGCTCACTGCACCTGCTGGGAGCCCCAGATCTATTACTTGTTCTACTTTTTATCAATAAATATAGAAGAATTATTTACAATACAAATGTCTGTTCTGAATATTAAGGTTTGATGTAGACGGAAGGAAGGAAGCGACTTTAACAGAGTGAACCGCAGGTGTACACAAGGTTATATATTTGAATAATTACCCATACATTTATATAAAGTGTATCTAAGGCGCATTGCTCAATGGAGGTGCATAACAAATCATTTCTAGTTTATGTAATGCACTTCGATAAGCGCATTGTGTTATGGAGGCGCACAGTGTATCATTTGTAAGCGCATTACAATGTGTCGTGCCCGGCGTATAATACACCTAGTGTTGGTTACTGTTATGGATGGTAATTGCAGCTTCTCCTCACCTGTATAGGTATAAAAATTAACCCGACCATTGACTTTAGTGGGGTTCGAAGTTCAACTTCGACTCAAACTTCAAACCGAACGTCTCAAAGTTCGAGGTTCGATTCGAACTCAAACATTTTATTGTTCGTCATCACTACTCTCAGGGGCACGTTCCCGGGTAGGTGGGGCTCTCACGGGTGGGATTCACACCTATCAGACTTTCATAAATCAAATTAACAAAAGTCACCTGAGCGAGCAGCACATCAGACGTTTCTCAGGAGTAGTCCAGGGAATCCGTCCAGAGCCAGTACGGCAGCAGCATTAGAAAAAAGTCTTGCAAACGCTTACGTGTTCCGGGATCCGACCGTCACTTACAGCTCACGATCATTAAGGGTCGTATCACGGAACATGGAAGCGTTTGCAAGACTTTTTTGATTTGTGTTTACCGGATTTCTAATACGGAAGAATAAAGAGATTGGATTTTGTGACTGCACCAGTTTTGGAGACCGGGGGACTAGTTCATTTTTCGTATCAGCCTTTGATCATATGTCCTTCCAATGTGGCATCAAAGTCCATGGTGTGAACAGCTCTTACCAGTGCTGCAACATGACGCTTGTGCTGTGGCCTAACGTTCAGTCCAACGTCACTTCCAGTTACTTCACCAAAGCCCAATGAAATGAGAACCAGAACTGATATCGGAACAGAAGTTTGGCCACAGCGGGAGCATCGTGTTGCAGGACCAGTAAGTTAAAGGGTTATTTCCATCTTGGACTTTGATGGTCTATTGATAGGATCTGCAATCAAAGTCTGACGTGCAGATACCACCTCTAGGACCAGAACCTATCTCAGGAGCAGGCCTCCAAAAGACTTCACAGAATAGAGAGCATGTCAATGCTTGTGCATGACTCTCCACTCTGCTCCACGGGAGTTCCCAGTACAGGGGAGCGCTGTGTTCTCCATTCTGTTCTATGGGAGTTCCCACTACAGGGGAGCACGGTGTTCTCCGCTCTGTTCTATGGGAATTCCCAGTACAGGGGAGCGCTATGTTCTCCATTCTGCTCTCTGGGAGTTCCCAGTACAGGGGAGCGCTGTGTTCTCCATGCTGTTCTATGGGAGTTCCCAGTACAGGGGAGCACTGTGTTCTCCATTCTATTCTATGGGAGTTCCCGATACAGCGGAGCGCTGTGTCTCCATTTTTCTTGGGGTT